>JAHRHZ010000275.1:16819991-16840058 GCA_024137785.1 Ginglymostoma cirratum
CCATCTCCTATCTACTAACATCATCCCGCCCCCTTGACCTGTCCGTCTTCCCTGGACTGACCTATCTCCTCCCTATCCCCCTACCTACACTCACCTTTACTGGCTCCATCCCCGCCTCTTCGACTTGTCTGCCTCCTCTCCACCTATCCTCTCCTCTATCCATCCTCTATCCACCTCCCCCTCTCTCCCTATTTATTTCAGAACCCTCTTCCCCTCCCCCATTTCTGATGAAGGGTTTAGGCCCGAAACGTCAAGTTTTCCTGCTCCTATGATGCTGCTTGACCTGCTGTGTTCATCCAGCCCCACGCCTTGTTATCTCGGATTCTCCAGCATCTGCAGTACCTTTTATCTCTGATACAATATTATCCAATGAGATTGAACTGCTTTACAGTTGTACAAATCTCTGATTAGACCCCATAATATTGCATTCAGTTCTGGGCACTGTGCTAACTTGCAGGATATATTGGCCTTTGAGGTGGTGCAATACCCAGAATGATACAGGGCTAAAATGGTTAAATTATATAAGGGCAAGTTACATCGCTGTGTTATATCCTTTTCAGTATAGAAGATTTAAAAGGATGTTTCGGATGATTAAAGGATTGGAAGCAAAGACAGGGAAAAGCTATTTCCTGTGGTAGGAACGTCCAGACTAAAGGGCATAAGATTAAAGTTGGAGCTCGTTCACTCATGGTTGATGTCAGGAAGCACTTCTGTTCACAAAGGATAGTAGAAATCTGAAATTGGCAGATTTCTGTTAGAAGGGCAGTGGGCAGATGGAGTTAAGGCACAGATCAATCTTTAAATTATGGAATCTAAATGTGAACAACACAAGAAAGTTGTTTTTGTGCATTTTCAAGTGAGTTTATCACTCTGGGTTGAAGTGTTGGACATGTAGCATCTCCGGGAAGTCAGACATTTCATTGACGCATGATACTGCAGTACATCCTTAGGCGATGAGTGATGTACTGGTAAAGAAGCTTAATCCTGATGTGGGCTATTGCTGACTTCATTGTTTTTTTTAAAACAAAAAGCAGCACATGGTGCAAACTGTATTTGGTAAATCTGTTCTTTAGTACAGAATATAAATAAAGATAATAGAGTGCTGATGCTGTGTAAGAACTTATTTTCAGTATCTAAATTCTGTGGAATGTCTTTCTGTGGTCACGGCTGTTTGGTGTTTTATGAAGTTTGTAGGAAGTTGTGGGATGCAAACTGGAACATCTGACTTTATCTCCTTTCAGAGGAACAACGTGTTGCTACTTTAATGATTGTAGGAGTATTACTTAGTGTGTGCAGGGTCACGGAAGCCAGTCATGCTGAGTGGGTCTGTTTTTTTAATTTGGTGACATTCTACGTTTAAAAATAATGACCTGTATTTGACACATCTAATGTCCTTTTAAATAAAGTCATCTCATAGTGTCAGAGAGACTCAGTTTTTACAACACAGGAGGAAGCCCTTTGGCCCATTCTGTGCTGGTCATCAAACATCCATCTATTCTAAGATAACACAGTATGGAGCTGGAGGAACACAGTAGGCCAGGCAGCATCAGGGGTGCAGAAAAGCTGATGTTTCGGGTCAGGACCCTTCTTCAGAAATGAAGAATTCTTTGTCTGTTCTAATCCCATTTTCCAGAATGTGGCCCAGACCGTGGTGTGCTGTGGCGTTTCAAGTGCTAATCTAAATAGTTCTTAAATGTGTTGAGGTTTTAAGCCTCTACTGCCCCTTTGTCAGGCAGTGAGTTCCAGATACCCTCAACCATATGGGGAAAAAAAATCTTTTCTCAAATTCTTCTAAATCCCCTGCTCCTTGCCTTGAAACTGCATCCCTGGTTGTTACCCCTTCTCTCAGGGGATAGATTTTCCCTATCTCCCCTGTCTATGTCCTCCAGACCTTCATACACTTCCATGAGTTCCCCTCTCAGACTGCTCTGCTCCAGGGAAAACAGCCCTAGCCTATTCCATTCTGAAGAAGTCATACTGGACTTGAAACAATAGCTCTGTTTTTCTTATTCTGAAGATGCTGCCAGACCTACTGAATTTCTCCAGCATTCTCTGCATTTGTCTAGTCTCTATTCATAGTTGAATTGCTCCAGCCCAGTCAACACCCTGATGAATCTCCCTTGCATCCTTTCTCGAACAGTCACATCCCTTCCTATAGTGGGGCAACAGAACTGCACACAGTACTCCAGCTTGGGCTAACTAATGTTGTATTCAGCTCCATCGTAACCTCCTTGCTGTTTTATTCAGTGCCTTGACTCATCAAGGCAAGTATCCCACACACCATCTTAACCACCTCAACTAGCTGTCCTGCAGCCATCGACGATCTATCTCCACAGGTCTAAATGGGGTTGTGATCTTTTCAACATAAAATCTCATTCCTAAAATTCCCCCAGTGATTATAGATCTCAGAAGGAAAAGGGCAAATTTATCATTTGCCGTTCCTGTGTGATTCAGACTAAATAAAGTAACTCTACTGTCCTCCAGCACTGTGTATTTTCATTTAATATCGGTAGAGTTTGTTAAAAATACTTTTCTTTAATCATTCAGTGCAAGAGGTTGCTGGTGGTTATCTGATTCATTCCCCAAGTATCTTTCAGAGTTCTGTGATACCAAGCGTTTTGAAGTCTCTGAATAGTAGTCAGGTGACATTTCACTGGGACACTAGGATTCACCTAGTTTGGTGGCAATTAGTGCTAGATGGAGTGAACACCATCCTATTCTCTGCCCACAAAGGTTTCTAAGTGTTTTGATCAGAGATTAGCTCTAACCTGGTATCTGATCCTGCCTGGTGCCCTCTAAGGGGGTCGCTCCCACAACTACTGCTTCCGTTCTGCCTGGTTTCATGTCCTCCTCCCATTCCTTGTGAAGGCCAAAGGTAGACAGACCCCTGACCAGACGCATGACCAAGGACACTATTTCTCCTGGTGTCTCCTATAATGTGTCCAGTAAGATGATGCCCTCAAGAGAATTTTCAGAATAACTTTTGATAGAACGTTTTCAAAATGTTCCAGAATTTCTCCCAGTACCTTTTTAATAGTTCACTTCCAACCTCCTGGCAAACAGTGAAAGCTGAACTTCTGTTCAGAATTGTAAACATTACATTTTAAACTCCTGGCTTATTTAGCTCTGAACCAATAGTTCTTGTTGCAGCTCAGCCGAGTCTGTTTTTTGAAGTGCTACCAACTTAAGTGCCATGCATCATTTTTAATGATCAACAGCAGGCAATCCAGTTGTAAATCAGATGTTTAAACAGCTTCCAGGTGACTGTTCCTAGAACACAGTTTAATTCCTTGGCTAAGATTGTATCTAGTGTTATAGACATTGTTGCATAAGACTACATCTTGTCTACTGCGGAAATGTTTTAGTGCTGAAAGTATCTGGAAAACTTCGCAATCTGTGTCTAATCTTGGAAACAGAAAGCGGGAAGTATAAATTACCTTTAAATTGTGTCCAAAAAGTGCAATGAAGATTGGGAGAGAAGAAACAGTTGAGGTTATGACAACCAGATAAAGGAAATAGAAAACGGTCCTTTTAAAAAAAAAACTCAACTTTTGGTTTTGTTTTGAAATACCCATCACTAATTAACTGACATTTGTGAAGTTTCAGTGTTGCATAAATTGCCTACCTGCAATAATCGTTTACTGGTGGCATTGGTTCAGAGTTGAATTTTGTACCATAATGCACATGCAAAGCACGCTAAGTTCTTTTACCACCATTAAAGGTGCTATTTAATGACAAGCCGTTTTTTTTAAAAAAAAAATTTCTGCTAAATGTACCAACACTGCCATCTTTAGAGTGGATTTTGTGGACGAAGATTTCACATTTTGCCACTGTATTGATTTCAGTGCATGTCTTATCAGTAAGAATTATTATACTGAATCCTCGAAGTGCAGGGTATGTCAGACAGCATTTTACAGATTTATGTGTTCAACAGTACAGGTGCCAATGCTGGAACTTGCAGTCTGATTTACTGCTTAAAACAGTAAAGGGTACTCGCCATTATTCTCACTGCCAATCAGTTATTTTGATCTTTTTGAGCACCATTAACAGTTATAAAAGGGCAAAGAAATTATGATGCCTTATCGATGGAAATGTTCCAAAATGCTCTTTAATTGAGCGCAATTACAATGGGTACCGAGGCAAATAAGATGATGTTATGGAGCTGCTTCTTGCTGGATATAAATAGTGTGGGTGGAGTTAGAAAGATTGAGAGTAGCTTTGGTGGTTGATGTCTAACCAAATGAATGATGGAGAGGGAAACATGTACAGAGAACCATGTGGAGTAGACTGACTCGCACTATGTGGTAGAGTTTATGGAGTGTGCATAATTCATGGGCTCTGACCAGCAAGCTCAGAGCCAGTCCCCAGACAGAGAAGACTCTCTGAATCTTCAGTTTATATCTGTCACGCCGGGCCCCCTGTCTGGCCTGTTAACCTGGGCCAGTCGAGGATCTCATAGCCAGAGATGCACCTGGCCCTTGTTCCAGTCACTGCACAATAAACTGAAGAGGAACCATCCAAATTCTCCGCCTTTTAAAGGACTATTTCAAACAGTTCCTGATGCGGGGGACTTTCCCATTAAAATCTTCAATTTCCCAGGCCATTCCCACAAACTCTGCTGGATCTGGACTACCACATGGTCCTGACATGGAAGGCCAGTCTATGCTGCTCTATCTGGCCATCGGAATATCTTGGCCTCACATAATAAACAATGTTATAAAGAAGCCCAAGCTTCTCGATTATTCATGACTTTTCTTTCTCCTCAATACATCCCTCTTGAACCCAAGCCCATGATTGTGGGCATCGAACCACAGAACAAAAGGGAACATTCCCAAAAACAACAGTGTGGTCCGATTACAAAGTAATTTCCACGTGTAAACACAGAAATGATTCAAGTCTTAGGCCATCACAAAAATATTGTTTTTAGCAAAAAGCAGTTTTGTATTAATGCTAAAGTTGAAATGTAACTTTGGAGTTCGGAACCGGACTTGATTCTGGAGTAAAGTGGAGCATGTTTTTTGCAGAAAGCATTATTACTGTCGTTGTGGTACAAATGCAGCTTACATTTCGTTTGCACGTGGTAAATATGTGCAAATTCCTTGTGAGTTGGTCTCAACTAAAAACACTGCGAAGCAGCAATCAACAAAGCAATCAAATGTTGAACATTGTAGTCAAACTGTAAACACTGGTCGAAAAACTTATATTAAAAGAGTATCATGCGTTGAATTAGAATGCACCTTGCATTTTGTATCCCATGTTCATTAAATGATGATGGAATATTCCAATCCAGTAGTCGACATAAAGGAAAACCATGAGACTGCTCATTAGTATTGAAGTAAGTTTTAACAACAAAAGATTTTCATTTATTTAATGCTTTCATGACCTCAGAGGATGTCCCAAAGCACTTTAAAGACAATAGAACATTTGAAGTTTAGTCATTGGTACAATGTTGTAATAGATATATGATGATGACCAGATAGAGTTTGAAGAACAAATATAAATATAAATATATCCCACTGGGATATCTCCACTGCTCCTCTCTGAAATATTGCCATGTAATTTTTTCATCTGTCTTAAAGGGCAGACTGTATCCCGGGTTAATGTTTCATTTGAAAGATGGCACCTCTGATAGTTCTGCACTCCCTTCATTCCACACGGAAGTGTCAGCCTGGATTTTGTGTTCAAGTCCTGAGGTGGGACTTGAAGCCACAACCTGCCAACTGAGCAAGGACTGACACAAGTTCTGAGAATATTCTGGAGAAACTTTGGCTTCTCAGCTTTGAAAGAAGGTGATGTGAGGAGAACTCGCTGAAGTGAGTCTAAAAGTAGGACTAAGGAGTCCTCACAAAATACAAGAAATCCAGTGTTAAAGCTTTACCAGGTTGACACCTCATTTGCAGGTATGCCTGGTACTGCTCCTGGCATGCCCTCGTGCACTCTCCTTTGACCCAGGGTTTAACCCCTGGCTTGACGGTAATGATGGGTTCAGGGATACGCTAGGCCATGAAGTTAGTGTTGGAGCACAGTTCTGCTGTTGATTCCCTCAGTCACGGATACCCAGCCTGGAGTTGCTAGATGTGTTCAGCGTCTGTCCCATTTTAGCCAAGTGATAGTGCCACACAGTATCATGGAGTGTATCCTCGGAGTGTAGATGGAGTTCATCTCCACTGTGTGGTGGTCACTTCTACTGATACTGTCGTGGATAGATACTTCTGAGGCAGGCAAATTAGTGAGGTGATGGGTGAGGTCAGTGTTTTTCCCTTTTGGTTCCATCATCCATCACCCTGCTGCATATTGAGTGTAGCAGCTGATCCCCACCGAGAGTACTTTCTGACACCTTGCCATCCTCAGTACTTCCTCCAAGTGGTGTTCAGCCTGGAGGAGTACTGGTTTGATATCCAAGGCTTTTATTTGGGGTGGTGGAGAGATGTAGTACATGGTCACTATTAGCAGGTTTACTTGCCCATGTTTAAGCTGATGCCTTGAGACATTACAGAGTGCAGAGTCCATGCTGAGGACACCAGTGCATCTGTCCCTTGACATTGTAATACTGTGCTGCCAATACCTCTGCTGGATCTGTCCCAGGCTGGTTAACCCAGTTGCCTTGGTGACCATTGTGCTAACAGTTTGGCATTCAGTCCCCGTTCCAGCTGAACTGGATTTGGGAATTGTCTCCTTACATTACCCATTGTGGAGATCATGATGCTGTGAGTCAGACCTGCCTTTGGTCAGAGAACTTGAGTCTGGGTGATGGGTAATTGGGGATATACCAAATCTTAAAGCCCTGCCTGCTTTTGGGTAGAGTTAGATTTTTAGTTCCAGTGGGTTAGTCTATTTTTGCCAATGCAAGAAAATTGCACCTGAAGAGTGGAAACTTTGCTGTTTATACAACTGGTTCTTTTTAGCAAAACCTGCAGCAGTACACATGAAATAGGAATGCCTTCAAAGGAATATACTGAATGTTTTTATTGTGGTAGGAATTGGCAGGAAACTTGGTTTTTAATGTAGACACAGGTGAAGTTTGAAAGTGAGTGCAAGGTTAAGCTGTTCACTTCCTATTCGTCCTTTGATTTTTACTGTAGTCAAATATTATTCAGAAGTCACACAAAATGTGGGTAGCTGTCATTTTACAGCTTGGAATAAGAACAGTGTGCATTCCAAAGTATTTGCCTTTATTAGGAGCGTTCATGTCTACAGTAGTATTGGGTAAACTTAACCTAGATGCTTTGTGTTCTTAATGATGTCAAGTTTCTGCAGGCTAGTTAATTTTGCTCTCAGCTTGACATTTCCACTGTCTAACAATACACCTTTGTCTGCTCATCGCAGTTAATTGACACACTTGCCTTAGAGATTGGAGAACTGAAGATGGGTCATTCCATTCCTGACTTGGATGAAGATGCTCAGTACTCCCAGTGGTTGAGGTAAGTTTTTGTTTTTATTCATGTAAATCTTTTCCTTCATGGCCACTCATTTCTTTCCACAGATATAAGTAACTCAACCTTTCAAGTTTGCGTGGGATTTGTGGGCTGCATATTGAGAGATTTTTTTTTTTCCACTGAGTCTCCAAATGCTGACATTCCTCCTTTCAAGAGGCTTCTTACACAGTTCGAACTTTCGGTTTGTTTTTCTTGAAAAGGATCCTGTTCAAATCTTTTTCACTTTCTGGAAAAATAAAAACATGTGGCGGTAATGAACTATGTGTAAAATTTTCTTTTTGATATCCAATATTGCGTGTGTCATTATCTCTGACTGGGATCCTTATCAGGTATTTCTCAATGGTAGAAGCTTTGAATTGCTTTATTGTACTGTTTTAATGGCCATTTGGCACAGATATCTTCATAATGTTGTTTGCTTTCTGTTTCTCAGCCATCCCACACAATTTAAGGCTGGTTTGTTTAAAAAGAACGTCAGAGATTCATACAAACGTATACTTAGATTGCACAGAAGGGACCATTAGGCCCTTTGTTCCCGTGCTGGCTCTTTTGAGGGCTAAATCTTCCTGGTCCCACAGGGGTGAACTTAAAGGTAGAACCTAGAAAGATTCCATAGAAGTTGACATTGAGCCACTGAGCTGATGTAGTTCTGCCTCTGAGCAATCATCCCTAATCAGCACAGTCCTGGTAGGTAGCCCAACTTGAATAATTGACTGCCTGTTTGTGAGCTGATTGGAGATAGTGCTGATGGTGGACAAACCCTTAGACTTGCTTGGCTTCCTGGTCTACTTCCACTCACAGGGAGCTGGAACCATCAGTGGCCTGGACTGCTGCCAGCGACTATGCTGGGAAGGGGTGTCCACCATTTATTTCATTCGATTGTGAATTGTTTTTTGGGGGGCTGCATTTCTATGGAGGTGCCTTCCCGCTCTGTCTCTGACAGGGACCGTGCCTGGTGTTTGAGAGCTCCGATTAGGGTCTGCAGACCCAAAGGCAGCCTTTGAGTTGCTCATCATGGGGCAGAGCTCACAGACAGGAACCCCGACCGGTGGAGCAGGGCTGAGATCAGGGCTGACACAGGCCTATAACAAAAGGACGGAAGATCCAGCCCAGAACAAGCTGTCCAATCAGTCTTGCTCCCAGATCATAACTCGCTATGTGTATGAAACCAAAACTTCTAAAGCAACAACAATGGAAATCCTAATGCAACTTGATCTGAAAATGACAAATTAAGCAGTAACTTGATTCAAAATTCATCAGAGATTTTTGTTTTGAATGAACAAATTGGACCTAAGAGCTATGGATTGAAAGTAGTGATTCCAGAGGGATTTGCATTGTAAGAACCCCAGGAATGGATCAATTGATGAAACAAAATGATATCCTACTCAGTAGGAATACGATGATATGGTATGATATCCAACCAACATGTTTCCTCACATTATTTAAAGAAAATCAGTGGATACACCCTCTAATCTCATTACTGCTAACTTTAATGATCTAATTGGGCTTTATGACAGTAGCACAACAATGGATATTACGATCAGTCAGGGAGCAGTGGTGTGCGAATGAAATTCTTATGACTTTGAAGCTAACAATAGGTGGTCCCATGAAGTTTTGGCATTGTGGGAGTCATGTACGTCATGATACCCTGGAAAGTCTGTGTCATTATGGCAGGCCACCGTTGCTGTGCCATCACAGTGATGCAAGATAGACCGGTTATTGTCTTGTATATTTTTACTGGGTTGTCCCAAGGGAAAAGCTAAATCTCTCAATAAGGCTGGTTTTTGCGTTGCCGTGAGAAGGTTGTGTATTTGTCCCTGGTCTGTTTGAGCACTCCCAATGTGGGCCAGCTCTGAAATACTGAAAAGTCAACTGTAAATATATGCTAAATAAAAACCGACAGGACTGCGGATGCAGTAATCAGAAACTGCTGGAAAAGCTCAGCTAGTCTGGCAGCATCTGCGGAGAGAAATCAGAGTTGCTGTTTTGGGGCGAGTCACCTTTCCTCAGAACCCAAGCTCTGGAAGGGTCATTTCACCGAAACATTAACTCTGATTTCTCTCCCCAGATGCTGCCAGACCTGCTGAGCTTTTCCAGCAATTTCTGTGTTTGTGTAGGAAATAGATGCTGTTTTAGTTGGTTATCACTGAAACTGGGGATTATTTGATCATGGGATGTGGGTGTTGCTGGCTGGCCTGGCATTTATTGCCAATCCCTAATTGCCCTTTGATCTGAGTAGCTTGCCAGGGCAATTTCAGAGAACAGTTAAGACTCAACCATATTGCTGTAGGTCTGGAATCCCATGTAGACCAGAAGGGAAAGAATGCCACATTCCCTTCCCTAAAGGGCAGTAGTGAACCAGATGGGTTTTTATAACACTCAACAATGATTACACGTTCTCCATTAAACAAGCTTTTTATTCCAAATTCTTGTTGAATTCAAATTTCACCATCTGCCATAGTGCGATTCGAACTCATGTCCCTGCAAGATTAGCCTGGGATTCTGTAACATTACCACTATGCCTCTGCCTCCTCCTAAAACATAAATGCAATTTGTTTTTTCTTTTAACGAGTTACTTTTTCTCTGCTCTGCTTTCAGAATAAATAAAATGCAAAATGTAATTGAAATGATGCAATACAGAGGATTTGCTTAGTAAAAAATGTAGTTCCTTGGATTAGATATTAATCTTCACTTCTGCCTGATTGTTCTGCTGATGATGTGAAGGTGCCGATGTCAGACTGAGGTGGACATGGTCAAACCATCACACGACACCAGGTTATAGTCCAACAGGTTTATTTGAATACACAAGCTTTTGGAGTCTCACTCCTGTATGAAACTCTGAAGGCTTGTGTCTTAAAATAAACCTGCTGGATTATAACCTGGTGTCGTGTGATTTTTGACCTTGTGATTGTTCTAGGGTTTTGGATGAATGATGAGATAAATAGCTCTGATTGTCTGTTAGCCAACATTTGTTTCTTCATTTGACAAACCCCAGAAAAACAAGTTATTCATCTCATTGCTGTTTCCGGTTCTTTACTGCTGTAGTATTACTGGTGCACTTACAAGTCAGTGCACCTCAAAAGTAATTGAATAATGGCAGAAACTTACATTAAAAAATTCAGTAATTGAATATTTAATGTCTTGAAAAGTGGTATTAGATGATTTAAATGGTAAAAGCCATCCTGCTACATTTCAATAGCTTTCACTTCCATGAAGTTGCAACCTTTTTGCAGTTGGAACACGTGGACAGCTCACAGAGAGATCGATGGAAGGCCATTGCAATGTTTTGTTAAATTCGAGTGTTTTCCCTACTCTCAAACAGAAATACAAACCAACAAGGAAGAACATTTTCGCACCATTTTGTATGAAAATATTCTCCCAGTGAGTCACACCCAAAATCTCTTTCCTGCTTAAGAGAAATTCCTAGTTTCAATGAGTGTGAATGGTTTGTCTTATCATTATAATGAAATCAAAATGTGGAAATGATTCAGCCTTGTGGTGTGTCCTCTCACCTTAATGCATTGCCTGGACACGTTTAACGAGTCTTGCTGGTTTGGACTTTTTACTGCACAGGTAAAAACAGTATGACTAAACAGTCTCACATTAATTGGCATGATCAGGAGTACAGGATATGTGCTCATTGTTGTCTTTCTGAGAAAAGAAAAATTCCACTCGCCAGAGAAACTACCTCTTGGTGCCAACTTGTCCAGTGCTACAAGTTCATAAATCATCCGGTATTTGTTACCACCAAGCTACCACCAATTTACAGGGACATACCTGTAGCATTACATGGACCAGAACCTGGATATTGATGGATATAGGACAATTAAGAAGGATAGGTAGCAAGGAAAATGTGGCTGTGTTGATTAAAAATAATATTATCGCAATAGAGAAGGATGGTTTAAGTTCAGGAAAGCAGGATGTAGAAACGGTTTGACTAGAGATTAGAAATGATAGAAGCAAGAAGTAACTTGCAGGAGTGGTGTACAGGCTGCCTAACAATAACCACAAGATTTGGTGAAGCTCAAAGGAAGAAATAATGGGAGCAAGGCAGAAGGTTTTGGTGATTATCATGTGGGACTTTAGTCACATACAGACTGAATGAATTTTTTTTTAAGCTACTTCCTTAGAACAGCATGTTCTAGCAACAACTAGAGAATAAGCTATAGATCTGGCCTTGACCAGCCAGATAGGATTATTGAATGACCATGCAGTGAAGATGTCACTGGGAAGCAGTGATCATCATATGATTGAATTTCATACACAGTTTGAGAGTGAAAAGAGTGGGTTTGAAACTAATGTTTTGAACCTAGATAAGGGCAAATATTTTGGTATGAAAGCAGAACTAGCGAAAGTAAACTTATAATTTAGGTTAAGGAACAGGTCAGTAGGGACACAGTGGCAGAGATTTAAGGAGTATTTCAGACTGCATAGAATAAATGCATTCTAATGAGAGAGAATGTTTTCAAGAGAAGGATTATGGTTAACGAAAATAATGTAAAGTTTAAAAAAAATGCTATTGTGCAAAGATGGGTGGCAGGTCATAAAATAGAACAGTGTATGAAAATCAGCAAAAAATGACCAGAAGATTAAGAAGGAGGGAAAAATTAGAGTACAAGAGAAAAGTATGAAGACAGACAAGAAAAGTTCCTATTAATACTTAGAATTAACAAAATGAGCATTGGTCACGTAGAAAACGGGCTTGGCAAATTAATAATGGAGATAGCAGATGAATAAACTTGTGCTTTGCATCAGTCTTAACTACAGAGAATACAAATTACATCCCAGAAAGAGAAAGGAGAGAGGAGCTCAAGAAAATTACAATTATCAAAGAAATGGCACTTAGGAAATTATTGGAACTCCAGGTCCATCTCATTCCAGCCTTGTCCTGATGGTTACAGGTTTAATTTCTGCAGAGATGCTCCTTTTTTTTAAAGGAGCAACAGAACAGCAGTTAGGAGTATAAGTTCTAACTGAACTTTTTTCTGCCTTCAGCTCAGGGATTAACTGATACTTTCTGTCTTTAGCTCAGGGACACAAGAACTTAATTATGGATCTTTGCCACCATCATGTATAGTTAATTCACAGCAATGGGATTTGTTGCTCCTTCATTGTATATGGCAGGCTGCATGCAATAATTAACTAGGAATAGTTCTCCACTCTCCTGACCCAGTCAAGATATTCAGTATGTTTTCCATTTGTGCTGCATACAGACCTGCATCAGGACCTGTGCTCTGATAGATTAGAAAAACGAATTACGTTTTTTAAAAAATGCGCAATAAACTGCGGTCAGCAGACTCGATGCCCCTCACAACTGTGGTACCTGGTCATTTCTAACTTTCAGTCCTTGGGCTGATTGTGAACAGAATATCCACCTGGAATTCATTGAAATAAAACTGAAAATTCAACCTTGATCCAAACAGTATTATTACAAAAAATTGACTTGCTGGCCATGCTATGTGTCCAATATTTTATACACTAATCTCCTACCTCATTCTCCCGTAGTCTAAAAATATGCAGAACACTTACAAAAAGATTATTAGTAATTAATAAGTTATAATAATTGATAAATAAATTATTCAACCCTAACTCCCACCATGTCCTAGAGTTTAGTCTCGGCTTTACTGGATACAAAAATGCATCACATTAAATCAAGTATAGGTTTCTGTACTCCAAAGTACAGCATATGAAAGTTATTTCGAATATCAGAATTAATGAAATTTGCTGGAAAATCGGCTCTTATGCCACTCTGTACGGTCATGGAGAAACAACTCTGCTTCTGTTTCAGGTTGTCTCATCCTCCATGTACAATCAGGTTGAGTGTCTGGGTGGCCTGGTGATATAAGATACTTATAAAATGATGGTGAAGGTAAGGTGCTGTATTTGCCTAAAGGTCCCTCATTGTTTGTGTCTTGTTGAGCAGAGCACAAGGGGACATGGATTATGACTATCAAAAAGAAGAAGCTGCTAGGTGCTGGATGAGGGATTCTGGCTATGAAAGCTTCTTATGTAACCTCAGCATCTTTGATCGGCTTCTGCACACCCATCCAGTCTGGCTGCATCTCACTCTGAGCGATGAGGATGCTCTGCGCATTTTGCAGCCTGAGGATGCTGGGGTAAGTTATTGACCTGATTTTTGTTTTTCAAAGAACATGTTACATGTCTATTACAATTGTGAAGTAACATGCAATAGACTACATCTGCACGTTTATTTCAAAGATTCCCTCGGGAAAAGCTATCGCAGTTCAAACATCCAACTTGCATTTGAAAATGTGTCACCAGTATGCTATTTTTCAAAAAAAAATTTAAGTTTTAAAAAAGAATCTGAGTCTTGGGAGTTTTATGATTGTAACGAGGTCAGCCTGGTGGACCTCCATAGAATATGAGTTTCCTGATTGAGGCTGTTAATCTGGTCCAATCAGGGAGCCCTGGATGAGAGATAAGAACAAGAATATCAGACTTCATGTTCACTCTGAGTGCTGGCTCTGAGGAAGCTCGATCAGTGTCAAGGACTTGCCACGAGTAAATAAAGGGTGTCTTGGTGACAGGATACCAGCCTCTATTGAGTTATTTCAGAAGAATGACTGGCCTTCATCTTTGAGCTTAGTTGGTAGCGTGCTCTTAAAATAAGATGCTGAAACTTAATTAGTCAGCCTAATCTCTGTCTCCAGCACATCTTGTAGCTGTAATAGTGAATGGAAATTCAGCATAGGCCAAGAAATGTCCAGATTCAATGAGACCACTGTCCTGTACATCCACATAAACATTCTCTTTAGTATAATACAGGTTGGCATTGGCTGTGGCTACCTTTTCCTCTGGCTTTATCTATCTGTTCAAAACCGTTGTCACCATCTCCCCAGAAGCCGATAATAATTTACTATTCTTTCCAATGGTGCCCAACCTGTAAACTCCATTGCCTTCCACAACCTCCACCTTGTAATCTCCCTTTCCCCTCATATTACCATTCCCATGCAGCTTTGTGCCTACCTCTCCCATCACTCTCTCTCTCTACATGATTTCCAGTTGGGTTCTACCTCTTCACCCTAGTCACTACATCCCTAGTCAGAGCTGTTCCAGACATCCCTTGCAATTATAATCACAATACCGTTTCCCTGATAGTATTCTGTCTTTGTTGATTTTAGTCTTCAGTGCATCAACCTCCTATTGCTGTTGGTGAACTGGCTCAGGCCTTAGGCTCATGGCAGGGACAGCAGAACAAAGATTGACTCTCTATCAGTTATATCTTTTTACTCTTAAGCTATTCAAAATGGCACTGGATTGTGGTGACAGTTGAAGCTTTTCACTGTATTTTACTGGATTATTTATTGTAAAATACAGTGACAATAAATAATCATTTATTCCATCTGTGGAGGCTCCTATTAACTCTTCATCCATCAAATCATTCCATTCTGATCCTTGTCCTCATTTACAAATCCCTCATACTTCACATTTCTTTTTAAGCTTTGACTGTCTTTGCTCCCTGGTCCATCTGCAGTTGCTGTCTTGTATTGTCTTCCTGAAGCCCCTGACCACCTTTCTGCTTTTAAAAGAAGAGTACCTCTCTTAGCCATAGCCTTTAACCTCTTCCTACTGAGCTCACTATCTGCTTTTGCATTTGTATAGTGCCTCATGTTGTTTTTTTAACTATGTTAAGTACGTTAGTTGACATTGCAGTTTTGAGATGAAGTGCGAGCGTAGCAACCCTGACCAGGAGATGAGTCAGTTCACTTCTTAAAATTATTTTTTATAAATTGCTGGCTCATGTTTCAAATAAATACTTGAGGAGAGTGCTCGTGGAAATTGCCTTTGGTATAGCCTTGTAAAATCTGGCAATGGAATATCAAATCTCTTTGTTCAAATGTTATAGAAATGCGTCATCACGTTCTTATGGTTAATCTGAAATTTCACATCTGCGATTAGAAGAGTGAGTTTTGTCTGCTTTTGGTATTTAACGGTGGTGTCACCAAGACTGCACGTATAAGTTCTTTGTTCTCAGACTTCTTTTATGAAGTTGCTTTCTTTAACAAAAAAAGGTTTTTACACACCTCCTTGTGTTAATTTTAAATACATTCACTTCAACTGATGTTGAAACTTGGTGTCAACAAAACAATAAGGAGATAGTGTTATAAATATAATGAAGAAAGTCAAAAAATAATCACCAGGAGCTGAAGTTAATGACCAGAGATAGCGTAAAGGATGAGAACAGAGGAATTAATAATGATAATCTAGAAAGAAATTGGAGAAAATTAATGTAGGATAATCCTCCCTCTGAAAATAAGCAAATATCAGTTCAATTGGAAGTTATCTAAGCTAATTGCCTTCTTCAACAAAAATGACTGGAGAGAGATGTGTAAGGTCTAAATTATGAAGTAAACAGGTAAGGTGGGGTGTGCAACCTGTTTATATTAGTTATTAAGTGCCAAGACTAGAGAATGTGAATACAAAGTTCACAAAATCAAGGAAGGTTAGAACTTGGGGGGAAAAAAATACAATTCTAGAGATGCTGGAGACTGGAAATAAAAACAGAAAGTGCTTTAGAAACTCGGTCATCTGGCAGCATCTGTGGAATGAGATACAGAGTAAACATCTCATTCCAAAATGACGCTCCTTTGGAATTGAAGGGGCCTAAGTAAAGATGTTTTTTATGCTGTTGACAAAGGGGAAGGAGAGCAAGTGGAACAGCTGGCAAAGTATCCAGAGTAAAAGGGAAAGGAGTGCAAAAAAGTAGCTGAGGAGAATTCTAGATGTGGAATAGATGTTAATAGCAAAAAAAAGGTCAGCCCTGTTGAGAGTAAACCCCTGCAAACATGACATTGGGTTGGGGGAAACCAAACTGGCGGACTGTCTTCATGGTCTGCAGTTTTTGAATGCAATGTTGAGCCCTGAAGGCTGTAAAGTGCCTATGCAGAAAATGGCAGGCTTTTCCTCCAGCTTTCATTGGGTTCCGCTGGAGCCATTCAGTAAGTCTAGGATGGAAATGTTAGCACAAGAGCACAATGTTATATTGAAATGGAAAGCAACTGGAGGATCAAGATCATTCTTACATGCAGAGAAGGAGTGTTCCACAAAGTAATTGCCCACTCTGCATTCTGCCTTGCCAATGAAGAAGAGACCACGTTGTCAGCAGCAAATACAGTCGACAAAGTTTGAAGGGAGTACGAGGAAATTGCAGCTTCACCTGGAAGGTATGTTTGTTTCCTTAGAGAATGAGGACAGAGAAGCTAAAAGGCTAGAGGAACTTTGAGTTCAGGAAGAATTTCAGGACTGGTAGAAGTTAGAGAAATAAGGAAGGGTAAAACCATGAAGGGATTTAAACAGGAGAATGAGAATTTTTAATTGGGGTCATTGGCAGGGGGATGGAGGACCATGGGTCAATATGGTTTGTCAAGGACATGAGCAATGAATGAGAGGTACTTTGCTTTTGAAAAAGTACAGGCAGCAAACACTTTTTTTTAATTTTAAAGATCATACTTCTTAGTCTTAAGCTTTCTCAATTCTTTATCAAATGGATCCAGTCTCAACATTTAACATTATTAACGGTTAATCTGGAGCTTTCCACCAAACTGAATATGCCAACAGTCCCAAGTCCTCGATGGACTGCCAGTATCTGGTTATTCATGTCTCTCTGTCCGTGTTTGTGGCTAAACATCAACTGGATTCAAACACCCCATACAGTGCACTGCAGCCTCAGTTCATCAGTCGTTATTACTCAGTTAACTTGGGATGCATATAACATTGGATCTTTATTCTAGGAGTAAAGTAAAAGGAGAGAAGACTCTAAGAGGCGGAATTTGGATAACAATGTAATTATTGTCACATCTTTGAATTATGGAATCATGGAATTTTAAAGCATAAATGGAGCCCTTCAATCCACCAAGCATGCATTTGCTTCCTCAAGTTATCTATCAGCTCTGACCTTTCTCCACAACCCTTGGTCCATTCAGCCTTGCCCTATACCATTTTTAATTAATCCTTCTTCAAACCTGATTGGTAAAAATAATTATTGTTTCTAGCTGGCCATTAAATGTCCCAACAACAGTCAAAATGGAACAATTTTCTCAAATCTGTTTTCCTTTGTTCATTTGATGCTGACCTTACTTTTTCCTTTCCAATTCTAACTCACTGCAAGTTTTTTCCTTAATGTTTATCTTATAAATCCACTCATAGTTTTGAGAAAATGTCCTCTCTGTCCGAGTGGAGACTCTCCATTTCTCTGGTCCTTGCCCAAAAAAAATCAAAACTTAATTCAGCTTCTTTTTAGAAATGAGAAGACAAGTGGTTATATCTATATCTGAATCCTTAAGCCTGTCTGATCCCTTGAAACTTTAGCGATTTGGTGATTTTTTTTTTTTCCTCTTTTTATACTTAGGAGCAGTAGGAGCTGTGACGAAGGGTCGCCTAGACTCGAAATGTTAGCTTGCTGACTTTCCATAGCTGCTGTCTGACTTGCTGTGATCTCCACCATTTGTTGTTTTCAATTCTTCTTATGCTTATCTGCATTAAATGTCATCCAATATCTAATTGCCCAATCTACTGTAGTCTGCTTCAATGAATGATCTCGCTGCCTGTTATCTTTTAACAGTTGTGATATTGTGTCCTTTATTTCAGAGTGTAGGTCATTTTTGTGCCTATATATTGAGAAGTGAGGTGATGTGAACAGTGAACCCCTGAGATCAGCCTTGTTTATTTCTCTGCCAAGCATCCATTGTGTGCTCCTCTGTTTTTTTTTATCCACACTATCACATTCTTGTCAGAATCATGCGCCTTAGTGTTATGAACCAGCACTTAGTGCTACAACCTGTCTAGTGCCTTCTGAACATCCAAACGCATGATCTGCACTAAATTCTTTGATGAAGAAAATTTTTTATCCCCTCGATGGACTGTAAAATTTGTTAAGACTTTATATATTTTGCCTTTAACACAGTTTTGATGCTTGCCCAAAATTAAACATTGTTTTTCTAGGTGGTTAAATTTTATCATGTTTTACAGCCTTCAGAAGCCTAGCTATTACCAGTGTAAGGCTGACTAAAGTTTAGCTATTTTTGAACCTATGAAAACACACTCTACAGACCAGAAATAGAGGCTAACCCTAGGGGTTAATAATGGTGAAGAAATCAGGTAATTAATGTTTGCAGAGAAAAGATTTTACAAATACGTAAGGAACTGAACCCTGACAAATTCACCAGACCTGACAGCCAAAATCCCACATTTCGAAAAGCTGTGGAGATAGTGGATTTGCTGGTTGTGATTTTCCAAAATGTTCTAAGTTCTAAAATGGTCTCAGCAGACTGGAAGTTAGCAAATGTAACATTGACAATCTGAAAGGAATTGTGAGAAAACCAGGAATTACTGGCCAGTCGCTCTGCAACAGTGTTTTGTGAAAATGTTGGCATCTGTTACTAAAGAAGAGCAATACATTTAGAAAATCATAACCTGAACAAAGACCAAAGACACTGGGACTGTATGAAGGAGAGATCATGTTTGGCAAATCCTTGTTGGACCTTTTGAGGATGTACCTGTTGAGTAGATAAAAGGAGATGTGGTATACTCTTATTTCCGAAAGAAATTTGATTAGGTACAAAAGGTCAGTATGTACGACAGGTACTCGTTCAGTTCAGGTTAATGTATTGACTTTCATCAATGATTGGATAATTGACAAGGAGCAAAGGGTGAGGATAACAAGCATGGGGCTGGATGAACACAGCAGGTCAAGCAGCATCATAGGAGCAGGATAAATGGGACATTTTTGAGTTGACAGGCTGCGAACTAATACATTGCTGCAATAATCCGTGCTTGCATATTGGATACTTGGAATCTATACCAATGACTTGAACATAGCAGCATACTATATTGTGTCTCAATTTACCTGACAATGCAAAGCTAGCTTTGGAATACAACACGTGCGAGGGACATGAAGTAGTTATAAAGAGATATGGACAAACTAATTGCATGGGCAACATGATGGTAAATGAATTATAACATGGGAGCTGTGAACTAATTCACTTTGGGAGTAAGAAATAATAAAGGCCCTGATTTTTATGTTCCCAGTTTGGGGGTGTCCAGCTCCGTGATCTTGAACTTTAAAAGTGACCAGCTGCACTGCTCATTTTCATACAGCTGGTAGGGAGGGAGACCCAGGAACATGAATTGGAAGAGGCTACCGATTACCGAAGTATGCTGTGGGCAAGTCTGCCACTAGCCCCAGTGCTGTGTCCAAAATCTAAAATAAAATAAATTATAAAAAAATCCTATAGCTCTCACCCTCACGCACCATCTCTTTGCCCATCTATTACTAATCCATAGGTTTACCCGCCCTGTCCCTCCTTTACCTACTGTGCCAACTCACCTAATACCTAAGCACAAAGGAAATAAGGGCCTATATTACAAGCAACACTCTCTATTGAGAAAAACACTCTCATTCATTAAAGTAAAACGTGGTTTGACATTCCTTGACAAATTTGACACTCCCGAACAGGTCTTTGTGAGTTTGACTCTTCTTTGACATCTTTACAATTCCAAAGGTTTTGGGCACAGCTTCTCCACAAGTCACAAACGCAAAGGATACCTGATACCTCCCTCACTCTTTTCATCCATGCAATCTCTCCTCATCCATGCAATCTCTCCTCATCCATGC
>JAHRHZ010000275.1:16840068-16855071 GCA_024137785.1 Ginglymostoma cirratum
CATCCATGCAATCTCTCCTCATCCATGCAATCTCTCCTCATCCATGCCATCTCTCCTCCACTTCTCACCCATAGTAATATGGATAATATGTAGTAATGTAGTAATACGGTCTCACCCGCCCGCGAAGGGTACCTGACCATCTGTTCCAAGTGGTACCTTGCCCATCACACCAGTGACACCTGATCTCCCATGTGTACCAAGATCATACCCACATGGGTATCTTGCCTCTTCCAAAGGGTTACCTTGGCTATCCAAATGAATCCACAATGTTCAGACCTGCTCTTAGCACACCTAATGTACACGCTGGAGATTCTGCTCTACCAGAACGCCAACCACACTTCTTCGGAGGAAGCTGATTATTTGAATGGACAGCTGCCTCTTTAAAAGGCATATACATAAAACCCAATCTGACTTCACTCCCACCCCCATGAAATTGTTGTGTTTTGGGTCAGGACTTACAACTTTGAGTCACTTCTGCCATTTTTGAGAAGCAGATTATTTTTATAGGGTGTGAATGTGTAATTGTTGATGTGCAGAGGTACTTCTCTGTACTTATCAAGCAACAAAAACAGAAGTTGCTGGAAAAGCTCAGCAGGTCTGGCAGCATCTGTGAGGAGAAGTCAGAGTTAACGTTTCGGATTCGGTGAAAATAGCACGCAGGTACAACAAACAATAATAAAAGTAAATGGGATATTAACCTTTATTTTGAAGGAATGGAGAACAAGAATAAATAAATCATGCTACAATTGTACAGGGTGTTGGTAAGACCATAACTGGAATATGCAGTTTGTTGTCCATATTTAAGGACATACTTACATTGGAGGAGGTAGAGTAATGGCTTGTCATGTTGATTCCTGGGATGACACATTGATGAGAGACAGTGTTAATTGGGCCAACGCTCTCTGGAATTTTGAAGCATGAAGGGTGATCTCATTGAAACATAAATAATTTTGAAAGGCTGACATTGAGATGCTGTTTTCACTAGTTGGGGATCGAGAAGTAAATTGAGGAGCAGGCTTGATGGGCTGAATGGCCTATTCCTGCTCCTAATTGTCATGTGCTATTATGTTCAA
This sequence comes from Ginglymostoma cirratum, assembly GCA_024137785.1. NCBI lineage: Eukaryota > Metazoa > Chordata > Chondrichthyes > Orectolobiformes > Ginglymostomatidae > Ginglymostoma > Ginglymostoma cirratum. The sequence goes on from JAHRHZ010000275.1 coordinate 16,841,142, forward strand.
CCTCACGGTATCTTTTTATTATGACAGATCTTTCTGGTCCGGAGATCGTGCAGGACACAGAAGAAGATTATATCCATGCGTTTGCCTGAGTCGGGATCTCATTTTGTTCAAGATTTTCCAATAAAGGAAAGCCAGTATAGTAAGTAGACTCCAATATATTCTAATACTTTTGAAAGCATAGACAAAATGTAAGATATTATCATCAAAACAGGCAAGTAAAGTACCCTGAAAATGTCATTATTTTGTATTGTGGCTTATTGGAAAAGTAATCATTTTTCACAGTTTAAAACATTTGATTTTCTACTGAGAATGAGCAACACAGAAACAGGACAATTAGTCCAACCAATTCACAGGGGCTTATCTAGCTCCATTTGAATCTCCTTTGGTCTTCCCTCATCTAATTCTATCAGCATAACCAACATCCCTCATGTGCTGATCGACATTCCACTTAAATGTATCTTTATTATTTTTTCCTTAGTCAGTCCCTGATTATAGTGAATTCCACATTACCACCATGGTCTTGTTATCAATAATTACTACATATTACAAGTAAATTGCTACAATCATGAACCATTGGCATATGACTCTACTAATTAAAACCTTAATCCCTTTATACGCTTCCCTTTACACAAAACGCAGGCATGGGGGTTAAAAAAAAAAGGGTATTAAGGGTGGAAGGAAAGTAGGGACAGTGTTTACTGGTGTTTTATATGGTGCTTTAACCACAATGTGAAGTGGTGTGAAATACTGATAGATATGCCACTATCACGCTGTAGTACTCAAAGTAGCTCCTGTAACATAAGTACTGAAGAGTCCAAATTCCCCTTTGGATTTCCTGGTAACTAACCTAATTATGGCCTCTGATATAGCTCATTCTGACAAGTGGATGTAATCTCTATGTCTGTCTTGTACCAAACCCTTTCATAATTTTAAAGAGTTTCCATTAGATCATTGCTCAGCCTTCTCCCTTTAAGCGAAAAAAAAATCCTGCCTATCCTTTCTTGATTGGTGTAAACTCGTCATTTTATTATCATGTTCCTACATGGAGCGTCATTTCTCCCATTAGTGTGATACTTGAAGTGGCTCCACATTGCCCTAGGCAACCAGGTGCTTCACAGTCGACCTGTCTAATATTGCTGCACAGACTTAACAGCAACAGGTGAAGGAAGGTCAGGATATCTGGAAAATGGTCATTTCCATCCTAGTTTCCTGAATGCAGAGTGGCTGAATTGGTGGCCAGATCAATCAGGCTGAGCTCCTACATGGCCCCTGTGTATAGTCTGTGCCTTTTCATTCTTCCATATTTTTGTTTGGGGACTGAAAAGAGAAAAGCACTGTTTTAAAGACCAAGGGGTGGCTGGAGGATTGCTGCATATTTTGAAGGGAAGTAACCTGACTCTCGCTGTAAACATGGTTTACACAGCCTCTTGTTCAAGTGGTGGTTAAAGTTTGCTTGCAGACAAACTGGAACTGAGGTGTCGTGTATGGATGGAGCTTTAGTTGGTACAAGTAGCAGATTGGTCTGTGGACTAGTGACCAATTATTGATGGCAAAGGCCTTCTGTTTGCCAACAACAATCTGATTGGTTCTTAGATAGCTTAACAGCTTGGGGCTACACACCAGAATGACCACCACCAGCTCAGGAGTTCTCTCTCTGTTCTCTGCTATAAAAGCCTGTCCAAGCCCGAAGAAAACCTGTTTATCTTTTTTCCAGTAAATGCTGTAAGCTGTGACCTTTAATTTATGAGTCAGAGGGCGTTTATAATTGAAAATGCCTCTCTGTGCCTCTTGTAAATCAGCAAAAGCATCTGGAAAAGGAAGAACAAGATCCTGTGAACAGAGACACTTGAACTGCTGTCCCTGCTTTCCTTCCATCCTTAACACCTTTTATATTCCATGATAACAAGGTGTAGAGCTGGATGAACACAGCAGGCCAAGCAGCATCAGAGGAGCAGGAAAGCTGACGTTTCGGGCCTAGACCCTCCTTCAGAAAATTTTATTCCATGCCTGGGTTTTGTGTACAGGGAAGTGTATAAGAGGATTAGGGTTTTAATTAGTGGAGTTATATGCTGATGGTTCACGATTATTACTTGTTACTGTTTACTTGTAATAGATAGTAATTCTTGTTAATAGTGATTCCTGATCCATTCAGAAACTTGGTCTATGCTTTCTGGGTCTGAAATATAGGTAAATTGAGGAATTTTTGTGTACTTTTTAAAATCCTTAACTTCTGCGCTGACACTGGGAATAGCGGGGCCTGATTTCCAGCACACTATCCCAGTGAGGTGTAACACTAACCACAAAGGTACTTGGCAATGCATTAGATTTTTCTTTAATGGTATCTCCTCCTGTCATTCAAAGGGACAATACTATTTAACACATGGACAGGGTCATACAGTTTATGGTCTTCCAAATGACATACCCTGCTGGTGAAGAATTTTACCACAGTTTGCTCTTGGTTGCTAGGTCAGGATCCTAGAACTCCCTTTCCAATACCGCTGTGAGGGTGTTTTCATGACAGGGATTGCCGCAATTCATGAAGAAAGCTCACCACAATCACCACTCAGGGGAACCAGCAATAATCAATAAATAAAAACCGAAAGAACCGCGGACGCTGTAAATCAGGAGCAAAAGCAGAAGTTGCTGGAAAAGCTCAGCAAGTCTGTCAACATCGGTGAAGAGAAAAAATCAGAGTTAACCAGAGTTAATCCAGAGATCCTCAGGAAGGGTCACTGGGCCCAAAATGTTAACTCTGATTTTTGTTTCTTCACAGATGCTGCCGGACCTGCTGAGCTTTTCTAATAATCATTGATGCCTTTAGCAGTAAAGGCCACACATCACCTCGAGAATGAATTTTATTGAGCAATTTGTGCTTATTGTCAACAATGTTCTGTCCTGGAAACTTGGTCACATGACATCCAATCTTCCCTCTCTGCTCATGTTTAACTATATGACTGCATTTTATTTGTCCACTGTTTGCCTAATGTTATTACATTCACCTTATGTGAGTGTTTCCATATCACACATCCTGAACAAACCATTTGGCTGTTTGATAATATGATGAACAGAATCAATTAGCAGAAGAACTGAAAGCTGTGCGGTTAAGCAAGGTAAATAAAAAGCACATCTGTGACACATCTCCCGTTATCATCTTTAATGGGAAATTCCAGTACTTCAACAAACCCATCACTGATTTCAGTAACTTAGTTATTGTCTTGCACCATTTTATGACTACAATCCAGAGCACAAAGCCATAAAAATAGTGACTAAAACCCAGTTCTTACCCAATGTAATCCATTGATTCCCACACCCCACGACTGACACTCAGCTTCTGTAGTGTTTTACACATCTGAACAATGGTTAAATTGTGTGCATATGCACAATAATGTATACCTGTTTGGGATTTCATTTCTTCAGAAAAAGGGGGATGTTGTGTTAAGGTACATAGCAAATGCGTGCCATACTTTTAACGGACTTGCTCATCCTATCATCGTTTCATGGAAGGTGACCTAATGGTATAAAGGTTACATTCTCCATCTTACTGGATTCTGACCTCTTGCGGCATGAACTACTAGAGAAACTGTGCTCCAGCACATCTGAGTTGCTTGGCTTGAGCCTGGACACACAGATTAACCTTGTTATCTGTTTTTATATATCTGAATAATAGTTAAGTTGACCCTTTATGCCAATGCACAGTGATGTGCAGCTCTTTGGGATTTCATTTAGTGTCATTTAGTCATACAGCACGGAAACAGACCTTCAGTCCAACTTGTCCATGCTGACCAAGTTTCCTAGTCTAAACTAGTCCCATTTGCCTGCGTTTGGTCCATATCTCTCTAAAATCTTTCCTATTCATGTACCTGTCCAAATGTCTTTTAAATGTTGTAATTGTACCTGCATCTGGCAGTTCATTCCATGTACAAACCACTCTCTGTGTGAAAAAGTTACCCCTCAGATCCCTTTTAAATCTTTCTCCTCTCACCTTAAAAATATGGCCCTAGTTTTGAACTCCCCCACCCTAGGAAAAAGACCTTTTCTATTCACCTTGTCTATGCCCCTCCTGATTTTATAAACCTCTGTAAACCTCCTATGCTCCAGTGAAAAAAGTCTCAGCCTATCCAGCCTCTCCTTCTAACTCAAACTCTCCAGTCCCGGCAACATCTGGTGAATCTTTTCTGAACCCTCTCCAATTTAATAATACCATTCCAAAGCAAAGTGTCCTGTACACAGTACACCAAAGGTGGCCTCACCATTGTCCTGTACAACTTCAACTTGACATCCCAACTCCTGTACTCAGTGGTCTGAGCAATGATGCCAAGCATGCTAATCACCTTCTTAACCACCCTGTCTACCTGTGACATAAATTTCAAAGAACCATGTACCTGAACCCCTACGTCTCTCGGTTCGGCAACACTACCCAGGGCCTTACCAGTAACTGTGTAAGTCCTGCCCTTGTTGGTTTTACCAAAATGCAATGCTTCGCATTTATCCAAATTAAGCTCCATCTGCCACTCATCAGCCCATTGGCCCAGTTGGTCAAGATCACTTTGTAATCTTAGATAACCTTCTTCACTGTCCACTATACCACCAATTTTGGTGTCATCCGCAAACTTAATAACCATGCCTCCTGAATTCTTGTCCAAATCATTTATACAAATGACAAACAACAATGGACCCAGCACCGATCCCTGTGGAACACCACTGGTCACAGGCCTCCAGTCCAAAAAACAACTATCCTTCACCATCCTCTGTCTCCTACCATCAAACAAATTTTGTATCCAATTGGCAAGCTCTCCCTGAATCCCATATGATCTAACTTTACTGATTAGTCTACCATGCAGAACTTTGTCAAAGGCTTTACTAATGTCCATGTCCACAATATCTACCGCTCTGCCCTCATCAATCTTTTTGGTACGTCCTCAAAAACTCAATCCAGTTTGTGAGGCATGATTTCCCATGCACAAAGCCATGCTGAGTCTCCCTAATCAGTCCTTGCCTCTCCAAATGCATGTAAATCCTATATCTCGGAATCCCCTGCAACAACTTATCCACCACTGATGTCAGACTCACCAGTCTGTAGTCTATACTTCTTTGGAGAAAGGAGAGTGTTGTGTTATGTCTCACAACAGATGTGTGATATACCTTTTAAGCGACATGCTTGTGATGTCATCACGGTTACGTGGCAGGTGACTCAATGCTTTCTAAAACTCTCAGTCTCCAGCTTGTTGGGCTCTGTTCTCTTGCAGCGTTATGTACTGAAGGATTTGTGCTCATTATATCTCACTTAGTTTGAGCCTATGCAAGTTCAAAATTATAATGTATCTATGGAGACATTAGGTGATGTATCCAAAGCTTGTTGAACTGTTCAGTCCTACTTGACCTATATCTTCTCCTTGGTATGGGAGTGATAGTGGCATATAGTCAGTAGATCACACCATCTCATGTCAGCTTTAGGTGAGACCTGTTCTGAAAGAAAAGCACCTAGATCTTTCTCAGGCTTACATGAATTCTCCTCCCTGCAATTTATGTTCCTCTCCATGTTTGCAGTTTGCTTGCTCACCCCTTCTTTCTTCCAGTCTGTTTGTTTTTTTTATTTTATCTGTCATTTCCCCAGTTTTGTAGTTTTCTATTTACCTCTGACTCTCCCTCTCTTGTTTGTAATTCTTTCCCTCCCTCAATTTGGATCGCCTTCTCTCCATCCCTCCCCCCCATCAATTTGTATTTTTCTGTTTTTCTTTCTGAGTTGCTCTCCCAGAGATCCAAGAGTTTCCAGGTCATTTTTGTTGGCCCCGAAACTACAGTCTTAACAAATGACGATGAAGGGGTATGCCCTGATAAACAGGAGAGCCAGCAGGGTTTGGTTGCCACCACATCAGCAAAAATGTTGTACTTGCAGAAACAATGCATACAAGAATTGCTGGTTTGAATCGTTTGAACTAGTGCTCAGGAAAATGATTTCTTACTCCCCTAGAGTCTCCTCCAAAGTGCGAAGGTTAGAAACTTTAAATTTCACTGCATATATGGTTGTTCCCAGCTTTTTTTTTGCTGATGTTGGAACACAGTTTTGTGTAACTTTCAATAATGACACTCACCAAGAAAAAAAGTCAAACTGGCAACATGTGTGTGGTAAGCTAAAGACTGTTAGCAGACTATCCTTATGTTTACTAAGTGGGTGGCTCAACCGCTTGTGGTAGTCATGATAAAGGAAATCGTGTTGAATTTTCAAGATGGCTGAGCAATTAAACCCAAGGACTATAATGAAAATGGCTTGTGTTCCTTTATAGCTTCTAAATGCTGCCTATAAATAACAACTTTTCTCGGTTTAGTGCTATTCAGAAGGTAGGCATGTCTAATGAACCTTGAAGACGTTACTGCAAGTGTGGGACAAGTCCATTTTGGCATGCATTTGGGGATCAGCACAGCTGTTTCAGTTTAGAGACAGCAGTTGTGTCTGTTGTAGGCTGTCTCAAGCAGACATATTGCATTTTTTTTATTCATAGGGGAGCCTGTCATGATACTTTGGTTAATTTACTGCACAGCTTTAACAGAATCTCATATGCTGCCTAATGGCTTTTCTCATAATGCTGTTTCTGCTTTGTAATTAGTTATCCACTTAATAATTTTCTGTTTCTTGCACAGCTTTTTCACTCGAAGGATCCTGCTTGAGCTTTGCAGATTTGTTCAGGCTCATCGCTTTCTACTGTATCAGCAGGTAAGAGGAGTTAACAAATGTAAATGCTATTCTGCGTGCATGCACTATTGTTAAAAGTTCAAAGAAGTTTCTTTAGTGTGTTTGCTTCCACATCCACTTATGGACTTACACCCATGCACCTTTCTGCTGTTATCCTAGACCATTTCCTGTTGAGTCAATACAGGAAACACTTGATTAACTGGTTGAGTGATTCTGCATAAACTTCTGGAGAATATTTTTAATCACGTTCCACAGCGTGAGTTAGAGTTTGTGGACAGAGGAGCGGGCAGTGTTGCGAATACTGATTCTTATAAAGCACACTGTTTGTTTTTCACTGAACACCTGGCGTATAATTGGGACCTGCAGCAGTGCTAATGATTCTGGTCATGACTCAACTCGAAACAGCTTCCTTGCTGCTGCCTCACAAAAAGCTGCTTGTTGTTCAGCAAGGCTGCTGTTGCTCCAAAATATGAAAATAAAAGCCCAAATCCACAGCAGGTTTTGCCAGTAGTAAAATGTTAGGCCTGTACTTCAGGTGACAGTCATTCAATAAGGGTTAGACTTTCATTGTTACAAATCCTGTTTTGCTTCAGTAAACCAGTTCACATTGATCTGGGAGACTACTTACTCTAGGATACACAGAAAGGGCAGACTTTTGGTATAACTTCTTTGAGGAAGGACATAGGCATAGATAAATCTTGTGCTCAAGTAGAAATTGCAGTTTATTTTCTCTTCAGATCTAGGTTCTGAGCTCCTAGGTTCAGCAATTTTTTTTTAAAATGGCCAATAAACCCTGTGAGAGGGTGTACTTAAAATGCTCGCCTTAAGAACTTGACAGCTCACACCTCCCTTTCACTGCCAAGTTTCCTAATCCCTGGGAAATGCAATCAGTAATTGCACAATGTCTTCCCAATTGCAAATGTGGGCCCGACTCGGAGCTATTAATGAAGGGACTCTCCCCTTCGTGCCAGGGCACCCTTCTCGAGCCCTGGAAACACACCACTATAAAAACTGCAGCAGGGTTGAGACGTGTTTCCCTTTTAAAATTTTAACCCCCTCCCATCTGTCATCTAGGTATTAATACTGAGCCCCTTGTGTTGCAGTTGAAGCCTCGGGAAAAGAAAGCATCTAAACCATTCACTTCCTAAACATGCTACTGTTCAGCCAGATGAAGGACTGTCTTTCAGCTCAGATTTGGCAGGTCATCCACATATCTGCCTACAAAAAATAAAGCCACATCGCACGCAAAAAATGGAACTGTTTTAACTTTAGTTTTTGGGCAAGTGGTGACTTTATTTACTCTATTCTCACAAGAAAATAAACCAGGAAAGGGTTGTAAAAATATTGACAGATATATGTCTGTTTACATATTGTTCATCAGATATAGGGTGCTATTGGACAGGTCAAATAGTGTCAGATGAAGTGAATAAATAATGAATTTTATTAGATCTATGACAGCCTGATCTTCCTGAGAGTTGGGTCTGCCAATCAGGAGCACCACTGATGGCACTCAGTTGCTCATTCTGTATGACATCAGCACACGTATCTCTGTCCCAGAGAGTTCTGGAGGCTAGATCATTGAAAGTATTTAAAGACGAGGTAGGTAGGTAGATTCTTGAAATATCAGGGATTTGACAGCTATGCTGAGTTGGCAAACAAGGATTGATGACTCATGGTCTTGTTGAACGAGCAGGGCAAGCTTGAGAAGCTGAATGGCCTGCTCATGTTCCTATTTCTTACTGCAACAGTTTCCAACACATGGTGTGACTTGTTAATTTCATGTTGCTTTTGAATAGCACGCAGGCACACACTGGCCAGTTTGCCACAGGTATTTGGGGCCTACCCTTCCCGATGTGGTTGGGTAAATTCGAGATGGCAACATCATTAATTCACTGACGTGACATAAATGGCTCATTGCAATAATTCTTTCAAACCCATTCACATGCCAATTTAATTCAAATCAGAAAATTAATAGTCTATACTGTAAAGTTCTTGAGAGAGATGCCAGTAAACATCTGCCTTGTAAATATTTACTGGCGTATAAAGGAATGCCTAAGTATTACTATGAGAGAATTTCTGTTGTTATGTAATGATTAGGTATGTCAACAAATCTTCCTTGGGGGCTTTCCACGTTTTCTGCACCCAAAATATTCCTTTCTCCTTTACTGGCTGACTCTCATGGATTCAATATTGTGACATTAAATTCTGACTTTTTTCTCTCTGGAAAGGGATGTGCTGCCTTTCCCTTTAAAGTTGCCTCATGGAATCACAACTGCCAAGACTGAGACAGAGCTGGAAGCAATTGCATTCCTGGGTCTGGGTGAGTACATTTCAGGTCTACTGGAATTCTGCTTGAAGTATGGGATTGTGAGATTGGACAGTCTTTTGACCTAAAGTACTCGCCTATTAGTGTTCAAACTGTCTTACGTCACTTTTTTTTGGACTTTGCCACTTTTGAACTCCTAATCAAATGAACTTGGCTTGTTGGTGGTGAATTGTATAAGGTAAGACTCGCCTACTTTGATCCAGTTTGAGAGTTTGTCTCTGGAATTTAGTCCATCTTCATGAAGCAGTCTTTTGAACATGTTTAAAGTGAAATCCAGTAATAGTGATATGCCTGCCCTTTACAGGGTTAATTTCTGATCTGTAATGATGTGCAGCGAATGGAAAATAAAGCCCATCTGTTTTCAACTTTATGACATTCTTTTGTTGCAGAGTTCTGGAGTTCTCCCGTGTACAAGAGAGTAGCCAAGAGTTCTGCACCTCCTACTAGTCCTCTCAATGCATGCAGCGTGAGCACGGGAACGAAGCGGACCCCGCTCTTAAATGGAGTGCATTCCATACAAACACGGACGCCTTCGGAGCTGGAGTGCAGCCAGACCAATGGTGCTTTGTGCTTTATAAACCCTCTCTTCTTGGAGGTGCACAGCAAAGACGCTAACGGCAGCCTCAAAAGGCAGGCTGCCAAATCCACGGAGACGGGCCGGCCCTATTCTGTCCCGGCTCGACCCCCGCCGCCCCGGCTGCCCGTGAATATGGAGCAGACCCAGAGCCCTGCAGCCGATGATGATGACGATGGAAACGCGGGCCGATGCAAACAGCCCGAGGCCAAAGCGGTTCCCATCCCACCGCCCCGCATCAAGAAACAAGCCAGCGGCGGCGAGGTGGAGAGGGGCTCGGCACCTCTCCTGGGAGCCGCCCAGAAGCAGGCAGCAGTGGGAGGGGAGGAGGCAGGCGCTGGCAGCAAGGGCGAAGCTGCTAGTCTCACCAGCCCAGCGCTCCAAAGCAAAGGCCAGCAGCGCCTCAGCGACCTGAGCATGTCTACCACTTCCACCGAGTCCGATTCCAGCACCATGGAGGTGAAACGTGACTGCCCTTCCAGCCTGGAAGGGGACACCAACAGCAGCCTGGAGGATTCCGACGCGGACAGCGACCAGGAGGTCCTGCCCCCTCCCTGCGTCCCCAAGAAGAAGAGGCACGCTTCCTTCGTCTTCCCCAAGATCGTCAAGTCCCACATCCAGAAAGTCAGCGGCGTCTTCAGCTCGTTCATGACCCCGGAGAAAAGGATGGTGAAGAAAATCGCCGAGATGTCCCAGGACAAGCGCACCTATTTCGGCTGCCTGATTCAGGACTACATCAGCTTCTTCAAGGAGAACAAAGACTGCCACGTCTCCAGCACTGACATGCTGCTCACTGTCCGCCAGTTCATGACCCAGGTTAAAAGTTACTTGCTCCAGAGCTCGGAGTTGGACCCACCAATAGAAACCCTCATCCCAGAAGATGAAATAGGTAAGCTGCCGTCCTTTGGTGTCTTTTTTTTTAAAAAAAGAAAATTGCATTCTTCCCGTGACTGCATTGCTTTGACTTCTGGAGCAGGCTCCTGAGTTTCTTTTCATGTCATGGGAATGATTGTGCACAGTTAGTGAAGGGGGAACACCATTCCCCTTTTGTACCTCTAATAGATGTCTCAGAGCCTGGCTTTTGGAGGTGGGGAGGGGTGTCGGCAGTGATATTGGTGTGTGGGGTGTTTGAAATGCTGCAGGTGGCTTGAAGGGACCACCTCATGAGGGGAAAAATATGACTTTGCATAACTTTAGTGGAAAGTCCATTCCCTCTCTTTCAGAAAGCCCAAATCAGTGACAGAATAAAATCACAACTCAGTGTTGTAAAAGCTTTTCACAAAAACCATTTTACATGTGACACTAGGAGGTGAGAGACATTTTTCACTCAGAGGATAGTGAATCTTTGGACTCCTCAAACCCAGAGGGCTGTGGGAGGATCAGTCTTTGAGTATGTTTAAAGTAGAGGCTAATAGATTTCTGACTACTGGCAGTGCAGAGGGTTATGGTGAGTAAATGGCATTGAAGTGTTTAATCAGCATGGGGCTGGATGAACACAGCAGGTCAAGCAGCATCATAGGAGCAGGAAAACTTGACGTTTCGGGCCTAAACCCTTCATCAGAAATCAATATTTATGTTCTAAGTTCTTACATTCAATTAAAGAGTTTTTATAGTATTACTGTATTTTCATTTCATGCTCATTTGTTTCTCATTTCAAAGCTGCATGTAAATAGCCTCTAATACCGTAAAGGAACTTTCATTATAAGTATCATATCTGATTATATGAAAACATTCATCGCAGAACCATACAAAAATGTTTGAATGCAAGAAGAAGGCTTGTCATGAGGATTTTGTTCAACTGTGGTTATGTAGTTTTTTTTAGTGCTTACGATGTGAATGAAAGGGCGCTTTTGTATTTAAACCAAAGGTCAGTAACCATTGTGGGGGAAAATAGTCAATATTCATCTAATTTGTCATCAGTCAGGATTAGTTCAAGTGAAATAAGTGTTTTTATTAATAGAATTTCATATTTGGAAGATAAAAATCAGCCATGAATAGAAAGTCAACTCTTGAAGAACCAACATCTTATACAGTGAGTTATCTGAACAGGAAGTTGTTCAGTCGAAAGTGTAAATAATACTTTGTTTCGATAAATTGCCAAACTGAGCCAAGTCCTTCCAGTGCAGACGCATGGAAAATGTTAATGGAGCAGTGTGATGGATGGCCAACACAGAATGGTCTGCAGTTGCTGGATATAAATTCAGATCTCAGCTAGTGAGTTGCTTCAAATGTATTGCAGGAAAGTGTCAAAGGCAAGTCATATATCTTCCTGCATAGAGGGAGAAAAGATTGAAAAAATAATTGTTTGCAAGAATTGTGCATTTATGTTGCTCCTTGTGACAAATCATTGCAGCCTACATGAATGCCTCAGTCAAAGGTAGAAATAAAAGGTGAAAGGCTTGGAGGAAGGAAAGTTGTCAAAAATCTATGGCTTGGCTCATATTACTTATCTAGCAGTAATCTGCACTCCTTCTATTTGGAGAGAGGCAAATGTTAACTGTAGTTTGTTCAGTGCTAAAGTCTCCAATTTTAAAGATTTGCTTTATACGCCCACCTCTTGGCTCTTGTCAGCACTCTGTTTAATAACTTGAAGAAGCCACAAGAGTTTGGAAGCAACCAAATGGCTGACTAAGCAAGCTTGTCATATGGTGGACAGATCTAACCATCTTTTAAAAAGGAAATGGAGCAGTCTGATCAGAACAGTAATTTATTTCTCATTCGGGTTTCAAGTTGCAGGATGGCGTCGTTTAAGACGCTAAGGTAACTTTGAAAGATCCCAGAGTTTCATGGGAGAGGAAGAGAATCAGGAATCTAAAAAGAAAACAAGCTGGCCCACAAATAAACCAGTTTAATGTTTCAAGGAGAAACTTTTCATCACAACTAAGCTACAACTGGCTGAGCTCGTTCTGATGAAAAGTCCACGCCTAAAATATTTGCTGTTAGTTTTTCTAGCTTTTTAAAGATTATTTTTAATTAACCTACTTGGCATATTTGGACTGGTTCTGCATTTCCAGCACCTTCTGTTGTCATTGCAGGATCAGGAGAGAATATGGCTAAAGTTAAACTAAAAGTTTCAGCAAAAGTGGAAATGAATTCCAAACTCCAGACTTCACTTTCTAAAAATAACCAGGGAAAGATGATCTTCAGCCAAGTGATGATGTCACTTGGTTTTGGCTCCTCTGGTGTTTTGCAGAAACTTAAAAAAACTGAATTACCCAACAACCTTCGAGAACTGCCAGAACTAGCAAGTAAATAAAGCTAGTTAACCTTTAAACTGCCTGCATGCCTTTACTGCTTTGCTAAGCCTAGGGAGTTGAAGACACCTACGCCTTGGGCTAATGCTGACTGCAGCTAGTCAGGGTAGATTTGTTTTCTGCCCACTGAAGATTGATAAAGGAACTTTAATGTAAAATTTCACTTGCTTTATTTATGGCTGTTTCAGTTACTTGGGAAGGAAGGAAGATGAATCCTGCTCGCTGCCAACATTAGACTCAGATGAATTTAAGAACATTTCCTCATCTTCCTGTCACGCACCGTTCTAACTGAGCTTATTCTAACTGCATGGAGCTATGGTCCTGGACAATTATCCAGGCCACATGTTCCCAAAGCTGCAGTTACTTCTGTAGGTAATTTTAATTTATCAAGTTCGGTCTCTGGAAAAAGCAGTTCACTTGAAATACCTTTTTGTGAAAGATCTATTTGTGAAGTACCTTTTTATGGCAGCTGACAATATTGATTCTCTGATGCTGATCTGCAATATAGCTTTTGAATTTCATTTAATTTTTAATTTTACCGTGCTATTACAATGATAAAAATGCGGCACTAAACTGGCTTTTACTGTACCCACTTTTGTGGTGTGTATGTGTGCAGCTGTATGCATTACCTGCTCAACCATAGAAATTAATTGTCTTTGAGGCAACTTCATAATTAAAATAAATCAGTGGCAAACCTTTTCTTCCATGTGTATCAACATTCCCTGCAGTGATATGATTTACATTGTAAAAATCACAACTTATCCAAAACTCTGTTGCCTGTATAGTAATCCTCACCAAGTGTCATTCTCCCATAAGTCCTGTACTTGGCCTGCTATGGTTCCCAAATGCTCAAATTTTAAAATTCTCATTTCTGTATTTAAATCCTATTATGGCCTCATCCTGTTTTTCGCCATAACCTCTTCTTGCTTTACAATTGTAATGATTGTAACGAGGTCAGACAGGGTGGACCTTGTAGAAAGAGTTCCCTGATTGGACCAGGTAACAACCCCGATCAGGGAGCCCTGGCTGACAGATATAAACAGGGATAACAAGCATGGGGCTGGATGAACACAGCAGGTCAAGCA
>JAHRHZ010000275.1:16855471-16926018 GCA_024137785.1 Ginglymostoma cirratum
ATATCAAGCATGATGCTGCTTGACCTGCTGTGTTCATCCAGCCCCATGCTTGTTATCCCGGATTCTCCAGCATCTGCGGTACCTTTTATCTCAGATATAAACAGGAATGTCAGGGGTCCTGTTCGTGCTCGGAGCTGGCCCTGAGCGAGCTGAGTCAATGTCTTGTACTATGCACATGTAAATAAAGGGTAACTTGCTAACAGGATGCCAGCCTCAGTGGAGTTATTTCATCAGTTCTCTGGGTAGTCTCTGTTTCTTCAGGCCCGGCCTGTTGCCCATCCCCCACATCTTTCTCCTCTCTGTATTGTGACTGCACCTTTAGCGGCCTAGGTCCCAAGTTCTTGAATTCTCTCTTAAACCTCTTCGCTCGCTCTCTTGCTTTAGGACAGTTCTTTAAAATCCATGGGTACAGACTTCTGCCGCCTTGGCTTTGTTAGTTTTAGTTTGGCTCTTCCCTGAACCACCTTGGTTGCATTATTTTACATTGCAAGTGCTGTAAAAGTGCAAGTTGTTGTTGCGTTCATAGCTCCCTGTTCTAAATAGCTTCAACTCCTTTTGAAAAGTTATTTGTCACCGCATAGTTGGAAAACTTCCTAACTGAAGTTGTTATAGATTTGTTCATTTGAGTTAAATACTTGTGTGTCTGTGTGGTGAAGAGCATGTGATGCTTTTTCAAGCCATTTAGTTTCAGTCTAAGTTACGTGGTATACTCAATAATTTGATAAAGCAATTGCAACTGTTAAATTTAAACTGCTGCCATTTGTTAATAGTCTATATCCCGGTTCACACACGCAGCATTCCAGTCATGTCTCCACAACATTATTTAAGTAAAGCTGAAATGTCAGTACGCTGTACGGCAATGGAATTGGCGCTGTCCAGGGTTGCTCTGTGTTAGTAACCTGGAGCTGCCAAGCTGCATCTGAGGGATAGCGAAGGTGGAAGCTGTTCAGTCTTTTCCTTAGGCAGCATGTAGCATGCAGGTCTCACTGCTGTGGAGCAGTGCTCTAAGTATGCAGGCTCAGCAGAGTCATACAGCGTGGAAACAGACCCTTTGCCCCAACTCATCCATGCTGACCAGGTTTCCTAAAATGAACTAGTTCACTTGTTTCCGTTTGTCCCATATCCCTCTAAACCTTTCCTGTCCAAAGATCTTTTAAATGTTGTAATTGTATTTGCCTCCACCACCTCATCTGGCACCTTGTTCCATACAAGCACCACTCTCTGTGTAGAAAGGATGTCCCTCAGGTCCCTTTTTAAATCTTTCAAACTCACCGTTTGGTGGCTATCATTCAGCTCAGACATCAGAACCGTGGCGACCGACCACTCTGCGTTCTCCAGGGCCATCTGTAACTGCGTCTCTCTGGGACGTATTTTGCTGTGGACTTGTTTCTTGTCTCAGTAGCCCTTCTCTGTGCCTATCAGCTGGGCATGAGGGCTCATCTTCTAAGCTGTTCTAGAATGAGGTTGCAGTCCTGGGGGTGGGGGTTGGGGGTATCAATGAGATACGAGTTAGCGTGTCTCAGAGCTCAGGCAATTGAGTAAGCTGCCCAACTGCACGCCACTAGCACGTACACCACCGTGACCACGCCATCAACCCCCAACCACCAAACCACCAAACCACCAAACCACCACGGAAACAGGGGCTCGGAGAAAACAGAGGCTAGGGTCGCACAATAAATACTGACCCAGCCAGTGACACCCACGCCTCTCGTATGAATAAGAGTGGTGCTGAACCTGCTGTCTTCCTCTGCAACAAATGAAGTCCTTGTGACATGGGGGGAAAAAAGGTAACGTCAGTATAATCCTACCAGACTATGAGGGCATTCATTAGACAGAAACAACTGGTAATAGTTTAAACTGAGGGTCACTTCAGCGAAGAATCCACTGTTGTAAACATTAATCAACCTAAGCTCTGTGAGTCCCTCAAATGGCAGTAGGAAAATGACCAGATCATCTAGTTTGGGTTCTGGTTGAGGGATAAATGTTGGCATGGTGGTTCAATGGTTAGCACTGATGCCTCACAGCACCAGGAACCCAGGTTCAAATCCACCCCCTAGCGACTGTCTGCATAGGGTTTGCACATTCTCCCCGTGTCTGCGTGGGTTTCCTCCAGGTGCTCCGATTTCCTCCCATAGTCCAAAGATGTGCAGGTTAGGGTGGATTGGTCATGCTAAATTACCTATAGTGTGCAGGGATGTGCAGGCTAGGTGGGTGAGCCATGGGAAATGCAGGGTTACAGGGATAGAGGTATTGGGGTTGGCCTGGGTGGGATGCTCTTCGGAGGGACAGTGTGGACTCAATGGGCTGAATGGCCTGTTTCCACACTGTAGGGATTCTATGATTCAGTGAAACCAGGAGATAAGTATTGCACAGGATCTTTTACAGGTACCTGAGGGGGCAGAAGAGACCTCCATTTAACATCTGATCTTAAAGTCAGCATTTCTGACAGTTCGTAGCTCCTTCAGTACTTACTGAAGTGTCATTCTGGATAATGGACTTGACTTGACCTTGTGACTCAGAGCCACCAAGTTTGACAGTGGTACAGTTAGTTCTCCTATAACATGATAGTTGCATTCTTGCGTGACCTCACGCTGTAGAAAATCATGTTATAAGGAAATCGTTGTAGAAAATCTCTATACCTACACAGCAGAAAGTTCGCATTATTCAAACAGTGTCCACTATTCATCAATTGCGTTATAGCCAACTTGCGTTAACAAAACACTTGTTATAGCAGAACTACCTATAATGAACTGAGGGCCCTATTCAGAATCACTTCATATCAAGTAGCTGAGGCTTTCATAATATTTATGTGTTCATGTTATAAAACTTCAGAATCTGACAATATTCTGCATACACGTCCTTGTTATGAAAGGGGAATAAGCTGTCTTCACACCATGTTATCAAAGAAAGAAAGCTTTCCTAAAATTTTGCTGTGTAGAATGTTTACAGTAAATGAATCACCTTTTCTCTTCATAACATTGGTTTTGTTTTTAAATATGGACGTATGTATGACGTGTCAATGTGACTCCTTTGCTATGAAACATTTTGTGGTCTGTTGTTTCCTGACCCGAACTCCAACTTGATTCAGTTTTGAAACTTTTATCCTTTTCTTTCATAATCTTTTCCAGATTTTGTTTTGGAGAAAGCAATGCACAAATGCATTCTGAAGCCCCTGAAATCTTACATCTATGCGACTTTGAAACAATTCCATGTGTCCGATGGCTCCTGGAAGCAGCTGAAAGAGAATCTGGTCTCTGTTAAACAGAAAGTCCCTCAGGAGCTGGGAGTAGATGCTGCTGTCCCTGATACTGTCACCTTGGACAAAATAAAGCACAAGTTTTCAAATATGCACAAGGCCTACTCTCCTGAGAAGAAGGTGTGTCTGCTACTAAGGGTCTGTAAAGTTATCTACAGTGTTATGGAAAACAACTCAGGTACAGTATTATTTTACTAAATTGGGCAGTGTAGTTTTAATCAGTTAATGCATGCCTTTAATGTGCTAGGCCTGGGTCTATTAAGGACAAGTGGCACAGAATTGTGAAAGATAGGTCATGCCTAATCAAATCTAACAGAGCACAGCAATAAAGATGATTGATTGTGCAATAGAGGGAGAATACTGCAGATTCTGAGGAAGGGTCACTGGACCTGAAATGTTAACTCTGACTTCTCTACACAGATGCTGCCAGACCTGCTGAGCTTCTCCAAGAATTGCTGTTTTTTGTTTCTGATTTCCAGCATCCACAGTTCTTTTGGCTCTTCATTTTAATACTGCAGGTGCTGGAAATCTGATTAAAAACACAGAGAATGCTGGAGAGACTCAGTAGGTCTGTCAGCATCTGTGCAGAGGGGAACAGTGATAATGTTTCGAGTCCAGAATGAAGCTTTGTCAGAACTTCTTTAGAGTTCTGAAGAAAATGATATTGCATGTTGACTTTCCAAAGGTGTTTGGTAAATTGTCGCAAGGGAGGCACAAGAGTTTGATATGGGAGTGCGACACCAGAATTTATAGATGGCACAAACATAGGAAAAGCCATTTACTATTCAGAGAGCTGCAGGCAGTTTTGGAAGATTTGAACGTTTTGATGCCAGATAAGAGTTGAAAGGAATAGCAATGATATAATACCGTTTGGGAAGAGAGAATGAGAAGGGAGTATGTACCAAAAAATCGCGTAACTTCAAAATAAATTAAAGAGTAAAGAGACTTCAAGATTGAAATGGGCAAATATTTGCGAGAGTACAGTGTAAAAAAGTTATTATGAATTTAGGGCCTGTTTTAGATTTCTCTGGGTAACAGCAATACCAGTTAACCTTATCAGGGGTCTGATTTAAGGGTGTGGCCGAATAATTGGATATCGTGCTTCTCTCAATTTCCCTCACGTGCACAACTCCAATTTTTTCTTTGGTAAGGTGAAGCCAGATCAATGGAGAATTGCTTTATTTCCCAAACAGCAAGCAAACTAAGCAACACAAAGCAAAGCAAGCATTTATTAGTGGTTCTTGCTTCCCTCCGGGAAAATTCGAATGAAAAGTAATAGCCCATATGCTGGCTGATGGGCCTGGGATGAGAACATTGATCATTATTGTAGCAGCAGTCAGACCTCCCTATGTTTTCAATAGCAGCAAAACAAAAGCAGAATATTGTGAATGATGGAAATGTGAAATGATCATGAAAAAACGTGCTGGAAACACTTAGCAGACGTGGCAGCAGCTGTGCAGAGAGAGACAGAATTAAGGTTTCACGTTGAAATGGCCTTTCATTAGAGGTCACCATGACCTGAAAGATTGGGTGACATGTAAAGGAGGTGACAGGAACCAACCAGGCACTTAACTGGGCAGCTGCAGGCCTTCCCTTGGATCAGGAGTTAATATAAGGGCAGGGTTTGGATCTCAGTGTGCACCTCCTTCTTGTATGCCTTTGACCAAGGGGCACATCTCCTGGAAGCAGTGGACATTTAAAGGCCTTTACTGGCAGACTGGGCAGCAAGGCCATTCACAGACCCCACTGTGGACTTAAATGGCAGGAAGCCCTTCTGCCTGGTGAAATGGTGGAGACATTAAATTCCACCTATTAACTCTGTTTCTGTACACAATGCTCCCTAACCTGTTGAGTGTTTCCAACACTTCCTTCAAATCCAGATACGACTGCTGTCTGTCAGTTTCTTTGTAAACCTGCTCAGGTTTATGGTCTGAAATAAATGTAGTGTTTAACTATAACATGGTCTCATGATAAATTCTAATCCAAAGCATGAAAAGAGAAGTCAGGGAGCACTTATTTACTGCATAGCAGATTGTTAAGGTTTGAGAAACGGATCAAGGTAGGCTCCATAATTGGTTCTATAAAGCAGGTGGATTATATCTGTATATATTATTATACCTGTAATATATACTGGGGAGTGGAATGGTTCTTTCAACAAGAAACCTCCTCCTATACCAATAAATTATGTATTTTGTACAATTAAGTAATAAGATTCTGGTGTGCAAATTGTATAGTTTCCTGTAGAATTCTATCTCTGTTTTACCTGGGGTGGAAGCGATGGAGATTTCTGTACAGGCTGATGGCACCAAATATAAACTATTATTGTTGGGTATTCCATTTGCTCCAGCAAAACTGAAGTCAGTGGTAATCAGGGGAAGGGGGTGGCATCTCCATTGGATCAAGTCCTACCTAGCACAAGATTGTGGTTGTTGGAGGTCAGTCATCTCAGATCTGTGGCATTGCTGCAGGAATTCCTCAGCTTTGTTTCCAAAGTCCAACTGCTTCATCAGCTACCTCACTGATGACCTTGAAGCTCCTTCACAAGGTCTGAAGTGGGGACATTTTGCTGATATTTGCTCAGGTGTCAATCACAGTTGGATAAAATCGAAATACTGTGGACGCTGGGGATCTGAAATACAGACCAAGTGATGGAGAGAATCTGCGAAGGGAGAAACTGTGTTAACATCGAGTCCAGTGACCCTTCTTGGGAACCCATGCGTGATGAGGTAGAAGAAGTCATATTGGACTCAATGTTAACTCTGTCTCTGACTCCACAGATGCTGCCAAAACAGCCGGGTTTCACTTACTTTGTTTTTAATCACTGTTGAATGTTGCACATATAAAGGGAGAGAATTCATTTTTACCTCAAAAAAGGGGCTGATGCTTAGGCTTGTTCCTAATTGGGCTTGACCAACTTAACCAGAAGTCCCTCTTGTGAAGAGTTTCTTGATATTGATCCTAAATTAGCCTTTCACCAGTTTGAAGTAATACTTTGGTATCTGGCTGACACACCTTTGGATGCCCAATGAAGTATTTGATTGAGCAACTGAGATGGCGAACAGAAATATATTTCTGTAATGAACGGGAATCATGATTTCATCCTGAAATGCACAGTGCCTGCTATCACAAGAAGCAGATGAAAATCTTGGCTCTAATGAATCTGTTTCATTGTACCCACAGGAAGGTTATATGGGGCTGATGACTTCCTGCCTATGCTGACCTATATAGTAGCCCAGTGTGACATGCCAGAGTTGGAGATTGAGATTGAATACATGATGGAATTGTTGGACCCATCACTACTGCATGGCGAAGGTACAAAGCAGCGTTATTATTCGTGTTGATGCATTTTTGGAGCACTGCTTACTGAATGGTTCACAACGACTCATTCATTTGATTCTACCTCTTTCAATGAAGTGGCAGCAAATCCTGTACAAAGGTTTATTTTGATGGTGACTGGGCGAATTATTCCACTCCACAGGCCACAGAGTGGAATGGCACAACTACACTGTGTCAGGAGGAGAAGAACACAGTTTGCTTCCGCAGTTACCTGAATGAATGACACATTTCTTGTGTTTTTGGAATGAAATGTTCGGCTTCCTCATGGGGTTTGCGATGGGGGGGGCGGGGGGATGCTGATAGAAACAGGTCAGCTTTTCTGTTTAATCATTTACTAGAAGCAGATGCCTTCTAGGTTTTTAAGCGCTGTTAAAGCTTTCCTCCTGTCTTCACTTTAAACTTATGCAGAGCAGGGCCAGCGGTCAGAGGCGGGGAGATGTCGGGAATGGAAATTATAGAAAAGGAAACTTATTACAAAAGTAGGAAGAAATTATTATTGTAAACTTATTTTAGTGGGGTCAGGAATGGGGGAGCCAGAAATACATTGTCCTGGATAAACAAAAACAAGATAAATCTATTTATAATGCATTTAACTTGTTTTATTATTGACTGGAAAGTAATCATACGTTTGACGAGGATAAATGTTGAAATGAAAAGCTAATTTTATTTTGCACGTGAACTGACCAACACAATTAACGTTGAAATGAATAAATTAATACAGTGAAACATTTGGAATGCATTCCTGGCTCTTAACTGGTGTTTTACTGGGAATGATTTTGTGTTGGAACACTGTGTCTGATTTGCCTGTTTGCTGGAATTTTTATTGTTTAGACACAGGGAGTTCTCCTTCCTTCCCATTCTTGTCTGTGTGCCAGAGCATCATCTTACTTCCCAGTTAAACTCACATAAGTGGCAAGCTACAAACAAAATAATTCATTGTCAAACCTTTTTTTTGACAAGTTCACGCAAATGCCCTTTGCAGATATAAAATCGTGACTACTCCTGACTTGAGAAGTGAGGCGATTTGGCTCTGATGGTGTCAGCCTGCCTGTAAAATCCTATAGAGCGCAAGGTGATTTGCCAGACTACCAGTTATAGTCCTAAACAGTTTCCTGTTTGTGTAAATGGATTCCACTTGAAAATCTGAAGGATTATTGGAAAAAAAACATATTGGGCTGGATTCAGATCTTTCATAAAACCTGGCAAGCGAGCTGAAGCATTAAACTGTGTCAAGATATTGCATGTCCAATCAAAGGATGAAGTAGCTTAGAGAAATTACTGCAACTCAGCATATAGTGGGCCAAATTGTAGTTTTAAACAATGCAATCCATTTTGAAACAGTTTGATTATTAATTGTAACACCGTTGACATTATTAGAAGTCTCAAGCGGCCAATCTCAGAAAGACCTGAGAACTCCTTAGGAATTCAAGTCGATGTAGCAGCCTTTGAAAAGAGGGACGATACAAGTTAACATGTCACATACAGACACTCTCTTGTTGGAATCTCCAGTTCTGATGACTAGTGTCTTCTCAAAATCAGCCTGTCTTTTCTGTTTTTGGATGCTGACAGGTTTGTTGTCAGTTGCCAGCTACACTTGTTTTTAATTATTTTGTTTTAATTGAACAAAATAAGAACCAATTCCTATCAATCCCCAGTGTGAAAGAATCTAATAACCTTCCCTCAGCATTCAGCAGCGTTGCTATCATTGAGACCCTCACCACCAATAACCTACGGATTCACCAGAGACCTGAAACTTAACTGGACTGGCAGGATAAATACAAGAACAGTTCAGAGACAGGGAATTCCATGGCAAGTAACTCACATCTTGACTCTCCGCAGTCCGACCACAAGGCACAATTTAGGAGTGTGACAGAGTGTTCCCCGCTTGCCTGGTCCAGTGCAACTCTGTCAGTACTCAAGAAGTTCGGCACTAACCAGGAAAAAGCATCTTTGCCTTTTTGACACTCTATCTTATCACCTTAAGCATTCACTCCCTTCTTTGCTTGTGCACAATGCCATACCTGTGGCACTGTGACATACAAGGTGCACTGCAGCAACTTACCAGGATTTTTTCAAAAGTATCTTGCAGACCCTTGATCTACACTGCTTAGAAAAACAGGGATAGCAGATACTTGACTACGCACAGCCAGTATGTTCTCGTTCAACTCTCATAGCGTCCTGACTTGGAACTAGATCAGCGCTTATTCACTGTGGGGTCAAACTCCAGGAACCCAAATCCCAGCAGCACTAGCAGTTAACTCGTGGAGTGTGTTGGTTCAAGACGACAGCTCTCCACCATCCTCTCGAGCACAAGGAATATCTGCCTTGCCAGTGGATCCCACATCCCAGGAACAAAAAAATATCATCTGCAATTGTAAGGTATCAGTTACTAAAGAAGGAAAAAACTGCTTTCAAGCCTTTCCTCCACTAAACACCACCACCCCTCACTGCCACCCAGACCCATTCCCATCCCCATCCCCACACCTTCAGCACTGCTGAAGGGAAAATGATGATAGCTGGTCTTTTTAAGCAAAGTCTCCAATACACCAAATTACTGTGATGCGCAAAAGGAAACTCCACAAAATATGAAATTTATAAATACGTTTAGCACCAAATAGCTTTGACCAAACTCTCTCTGCCATCTGTCATAATATTGTATTAATTGACTCGGTGATCAGCTTTGTTTGACAATGTTCATTTGGGGTGTTGTGGTGCAAGTTGGTGTTGTTTGCATATTGTCTACTTGCCATACCTAACTCCTAGCTGTCACATGGATCCTGTTCATCTAACCCCTCCTGTTGCTTTGCTCTGTGTAGGTGGCTATTATCTGACCAGTGTGTATGGAGCCCTCTCACTAATAAAGAATTTCCAAGAGGATCAAGCAGCCAAGTTATTGAGCTCACAAACCAGGAATACTCTAAACCAGTGGCACAAGAGAAGGACAGCAGACAGCAGAACAGCTCCTTCAGTGGAAGACTTCCAAGTACGTTGCTTAGGGCAAAATGCCTGATAGATGTTGAGTCGAGTGTACCTTTACAGGTTAAATACATAGCACAAAGTTCTTTTCGTTTTGAAAGGAATGGGTATTCCATAACATCCTGTCTGTTCACTGATACAGCTTACCATGTGCATGTTTCATGAGATTTATTCCAGTTTACAATGTTTTATTGCACATTCATGTTCTCCAGTCTTTTCCATAACTCCACTCCCAACTCTATCTATCAAAATTTGGGAATTGCAACATTTAACGTTTAATAAGTTTATAAATGTTAAATGAAACACTGTGGTATAGTTTGAACATGTTAATAGTTCTACTAGCTATACCATTTAAAGAAGCTGAAAACACAGATCTTGTGCAACAGTCCTTGTGAATTCCATAATCCCACGGGAACTTGGATTGCTACAGTCCACCTGCTTGTTATCATGCAGTTTAATTGGACACACAGGTTTTAGATTTGGATACCAATGACTACCAGCCTATACAGCAGTCTTTTCTTGCTTGAAGCTGAGTGTATGCAAGGCACTGGCTAATATAGCGTTTCGCTTGTGGAGATGGTAGCTTCAATCAAATCCTATGAGGTTGACCATTTATAAGCAATCAGATACAATTTTAGATAAGCTGCAGCCTGGTACCTACTAAGTGCCATTCAGTAATGATTCCCTTTCTTTTTGTTTTATCTCTATATGAATAGAACTACCTGCGTGTGGCCTTCAACAACACAACGAGTGGTTGCACAGCCAAGACGTTACTGGTGAGACCATTTACGACAACAGAGGAGCTGTGTGACCTCTGTGCTGCCAAATTCCAGGTTCAGGACACTGAAAACTACAGCCTCTTCCTTCTCATTAATGACACCTGGCAGCGGTTGGCTCCTGACACCTTCCCACAGAAAATCAAGGCAGAGCTGCATAGTAGGCCTCAGTCGCAGATGTTTTATTTTGTCTACAAGCGCCTTCACAGCGACCTTCCCAGCAACACCATTGAGAACAGCAACATGGCTCCAGAAGAATGCAGCGTCACCTCTTAAGCGATGAGACCTATTCACTGCTTTCGTATCATCGGGCATCTTGGACGTTGTTTCAACTTTATTTTAATTAGTTTTTGTAGCATGCCAGGGATATATATTCTTACAACCCAGTAAACCTTCATAGGTAAACCATTGCTGACGTCCTTGGAGCTGGTGTGTGTGTAACACTTGGCCAAAGACACAGCTGGTTCTTGGGGTTTTGCATTGTATTGCAACAGATATTCACTCTGTGCGTGACAAAGTCCAGTCAGATGCAATGCATCAGTGAGAACTGTCACAGTAGCTGGATGATTTGCATCCTACTCTTAAAGACTGAACAAGTGGGAATAAAATCAGTTTGGGCGCAGGCTGCATAAATGGTTTTATGTTTATAGGAAGACTGTGTTTCTGTGGATCCCAGAGACATTAATTTGGTAGCAGTTGCTGGTTAACTGAGATTTTTTTAAAGTTATTTTTTTAAGCCAGAAATGATTATTCTTTGTAAACATCTGGGCATATAATTGAAATAAGTGTTGGATTTTTTTTGTAGTTTTTTTTAATTATTCACACACTATGTTGACCAATTATTTTTTATCTCGAGCATAAGGTATTTGCTTGATAAATGAAATTGTTTGTTGAATCATTTACAACACTGCTGTTGTACTGTTGTGTTATATACTGCTGCGATGTTTCCTGATCAGCAGCACCATCTGTGCCCTTTGACTCAGCTCCAAATGAGATGCGGCATCACCCGAGTCAAATATTCAGCGATATGGCCTGTGTAGGTTGCGTGTGTTTACTGCTCCAGGCATATTCAACAGCGTCCAATCCCACACCTCCTTTTCATGAAGCAGATAATGTGGCCAGTCCTAGGCACCACCCATTAATAAGGGTGGTCAGGCCTCCAAGGGAGTGTGGCAGACATTTGCTAGAAGGTTAGCAGGGACGTGGGAGTTGAGCTTTGTGGACAGTCTGGAGACACTGCAGTTATTCTTTTTAGAGCAGGAAAGGTTAAAGGGGCAGTTGATGGGAGGTGTTCGAGAATGCAAAGGGCTGATGAGAGAATGTGTTGCATGGTAGAACAGTTTGATAAACAAACCACGGAGTTAAACTAATCAGGACTTGGTGAGAGGACACCACAGCCACATGAAGGCTCGAGAAATTACTGGGCGAGTTGTTCTGATCCGGAACCGACTGTTTTAAAAGAGTCATGCAAAGAGATTCAACAGGAACTTGATAAATAGGAAACTGTCATGTAAATCTTTCCAATGAGAGAGCACTGGGACCAATTGGACTGCTCTTTCAAAGGGCTAGTACAGGCCAAATGACCCTGTCCCCTCCTGTGTAATTCTACAATTCTGTGAAATAATTTGAAGAGGGCCCGTGGTGTGGGAAGTGGTGAAAGTGTGGGAGTTATGGAATATTGTTGAACTGGAACTGTGCTCCAGTGTGCACCATATCTGAGTGGGGAGTGTTTGTTCATTCAAGCTGGACGCCCAAAATGGTGAGTGTTGCCTTCTGAGAATTATCTGTCCCTCCCCTTATTGAGGACCAAATAAATGTTGTTATTCTGGCCTCGTGGTGTAGGAAGGAGCTCTAGTGTTATAGTTAAAGGTGGGCCATGGAAGGTTGAATGAGGGAGGGAGAGACAGCATGCAGTATAAAAGGGAAATAAAAGGACATTTGATTATAGCAAGAGTGAAGGTAGAGTGGACTAGCAGTATTGAAAGTAAACGTGACCGTGTAATTGTTGGTTCAGGCACCATTTTATGACTAATTGAATCCACCCATGCATTCTCAGTGGAGCTGTTAGATGGTGGGCAGACTTGGAAAGATATATTGTTTTTTTTAAACTGTGTTTATGTTTAGTTGCTACACCATTGTGTTTACATTACTGTATCTTCACTGCACTCAACTGTCACTTAAACATTCCATACTAGCTTTTATTACAGTGAGATTACCTTCTAGGTAATCCACATGATGCCCTGTAGAAAATAGCATCCTTTTGCATTTTGTATGTGTAATTTTGAGGGCCCACTTCTGTAAGCTGACTGTCAATGGTTTTGCATAAATATATTGTGAAATGCCACGTAGTATTTGTTGTCAGAGCAGTGCTTTTTAACCCGCTGAGGTGTGTGTTGGTATCCAGCCCAGGAACTGTTGATCTCATTGCTGTCCTTCGATGAACCCTCAGGCTCCAACAATTAAATGATTTTTAAGGCAGTCGTTCAACTGCACAAAAAAACTGCAAACCGATTGGAATTCAGCGACTAGGATAACGCAAGGTCTGCAGGCGCTGGAAGTCAGAGTCGATAAAATGTGGAGCTGGAGGAGCGCAGCAGCTCAGACAGCGTCAGAGGAGCAGGAAAGTCGATGGTTTCAGGTCAGGACCCTTCAGGACTGATGACCTGCTGTGCTGCTCCAGCTCCATGTTTTATTGAACAGATTAGAATTTATGTCGGTGGTCTCACTGGAGCAGCATAGAGGATGGTGAATGGGAAATGGAAATCTTCACAAAGGCACTGTTCTGAGGTTTGCATTGGAACACAGGACAGTCTTCAATGTCCTCTCTACTGGGGCACTCAACAGTAAATTGTCCAGCCCAAGCAGCACCTAGATCTCCTGTTATGGACAATCCTAGGGGTAAATCCCAGCACTGGCGGTGGCAGCAGGAATGTCAGGAGTATCTTGCACCTGAGATGTAGGGACTTAGTCAGTTAATGAGTAGGCGAACCTGCCTGAAGTATAGTTCCTTTGAGTGGAGTGGGATGTGTGCAGGGAGGAAGTGGGTGAAGCAACATAAGGTTCACGTGGAGATCTTCGGTGCAGTCCAAAGGAGCCTTTGCCCCTGGAGTTTTGAGGACCATCCTCACTCAGTACCATTAACTGTCCCTGCACTTTGGCAGCTGTAGTAAGCGCAGCCTCTGGTTAAAGAGACAGCAGGCCAGCTGTGCCCACTTCTAACCCAATAAGTGTGAGTTAGGCTAGTCTGTCTCTTTTGGCAGATGCCAGCAGGCTATGCCCCTACAGGAAACCAGAGGGCAGCAGAAAAAGGCTCGCAGCTTACAAACTGTTCTTTTCACCAGACCACAGAATACTCTCTCCCCAGACATACACATTAAAAAATTGAGCCTATTGTGCCAGGAGAGATTTTGTGTGGTACCTGAGCTGGGTGCCCTTTGAAAGCACTTCTGACATTAAAACCTTCTGAAGATCTATAAACAAACCAGGGAGCACCCACTGGCCAGTTTCTCCTCTCTTAAATCCCAGTGGATTTATAATGATGATGGAGAGATCTGAAGAAAAGACAATGAAACAAACTGAAGCTGAGGGAAAATAGAAAGCTACTAAGCAACATTGGGGATGGGGGTTCTCTAGAGGCAGCTCAGTTATTTTGAAGTGGACAAGGTGGTCACGAAGGCATACAGCACCCTTGCCTTCATCAGCCAGGGCATTGAATATAAGATTTGGCAAGTTATGTTACAGCTGTACAAAATTTTAGTTAGGCTACATTTGGAGTATTGCATACAGTTCTGGTCGCCACTCCACCAGACAAACTTGGATGCTTTGGAGTGGGTGCAGAGGTTTACCAGGATGTTTCCTGGTCCAGAAGGTTTTAGTGGAGAGATTGGATAAACCCTGGCTTTTTTCACTAGAAAAACAGAGGCTGAGCGGTGGTCTTAAAAGAGGCCTACAAAATTGAGTGGCATAGATAGGGTGGATGGTTAGAGGCTTTTTCCCAGGGTGGAATTGTCAGCTACAAGAGGGAAAAGATTCAAGGTGAGAGGGGGAAAGTTTAGGGGAGAAGTGCAGGGAAAAGTTTTCAGAGTTGTGGGTGCCTGGAACGCACAGCTATTGGAGGTGGTGGAAGCAGGCACGTTAGCAATGCTTAAGGCATATCTTGATAGATACATAAACGCGATGTGAATAGAGGTATAGAAACCACGCATAGGCAATAAGTAGTGGATCTGAATAAGTACCTTGAATGGGTGCAGACTCGGTGGGCATAAGGGCCTGTTCCTGTGCTGTATTGTATTGACATGAAGTGGCCAGTTCACATGCAGCCGAAGAACAGTGTCAGTACAATCTGCATTTGGGTTTTTTTTGGCCTGTTATACCATAGATTTGTCATTGCACCAAAGATGAACCTCCCAAATGTAACAACGTTTAAGCCCAAACTCTTAAACTGAAGAAAGTCAAAGGACCAATGAGACTTAAGGAGATCGTATGTGCTAACGTAAACAATCCCACTCCTGAATTACACGTTTCAAGTTTTTTTTTCCGTCTCTCTGGCCCCTTGAGAACATTAGTGTCATAATCTTTAATTTTTGAATTTAATTCCCCCAGCTTTTCTTATAAATCCAGAAAATAATTTATTCAACATTATATGTTTCTAATTCAGCTGATCTGGTTGGTGATCACCCCTCTGAGAAAATGCAGTTGTCTAAGCCAGTAAGACACTGCATAGTTCAGTGCATGGACCATCCTGATGGTGCTAGTAGGCTGTGATGTTGACAAAAGACTAGATTGAGGAACCATAGTCCCTGGGACTCTGTTGTTCTTGTACAAGCTGCATTTGATACTGTTCTGGGTTCCTTTACAAGCTGATTGTTATAGAGTGGCAAAATACCTTTGGCAGGGGTCTAGGTTCCAAATGATGTCCTTTGAGTTCCACTTTATCATTTGGCAATTCCAAGCCATAAAACACATCCTGGTTTCATGCTCCTGTACTTGTTTGATTCGCCTCTGGAAAGATTAGGTATTACATGAAGCAATAGCGTATTCATGACCACTGGTAAACCAAATCCTCTGTTGTAGTGATGCAGATGAACCACGTTGTATGCATTAACTTGTGCAGAGCAAAAATTGCCGATTACCAGTCTAAGAACAGGTTATACTACTGCGTATTATGGGAACAAATTGTACCCTGGGAATTGCTTACATACAATTTACATGTGAGTAGATTACCTTTTTAATGATATGGCATTTGTGGTTTTTGTATGTAGTTTAGAACAGTATTAAGAATTTATATACTGGTATGGCAGTAATATTTTGGGTCTACCCCAAAATACCACTATACTTTATTAGCATACTGCCTGTATTCTGTACAACTGAAACATTGTACGTCGCACATAATAAAAATCAACTTTTCAGTAATATATTTGTGAATTGTTCAACAGAAACTTGTCGTAAGTTTTATTTATCATCTCTTTAATGCACTAATGTATGGAGCAGTTTTGTCAGTAGAATTCCAGGCAGTGAATATTCCCATTTCTCAGCGACGTTTCATTTTCAGTGAGTTTTATACAGGATTTCTGACCATGGCCCACTGCACATTTTCTCTCTCGATTTTCCTCTGTTCACCTCAAAAATTGTGTTCAGGCTCTTGTGCTGTTCACATCATGGGTGCCTTATTTAAACCAGAGTTACACACCCTCCGTAATCTACTGCTCTGCCGTTTTGGTCAACAATGTTGCAGAAAGCTGGCACCTCACTTCAGAGAAAAAGGATCAGGATGTGCCGAGGACTGGGTGATGGAGAGGAAGGCCATCCTCTTTCCTGCTGACCGTCAAAGGAGGACACAGCCAGCCTGGACCTAAAGAGCTATCCAGGTCAGTGCCAATATGTGCACCAAGAGAAATGCATAGTACTGTAGCAAGAAAATTATTACAAGGGTGAGTTCCACCATCATCTCTCTCTTCTCGCACTCTGTCTAACTCTGCCACTGCATAGTAGCATCATCAAGGCTAATGGTCTACTGCTCTCATTATTGCGTGTCACATTTCAGCTCAATGAGATGGGTGAGAACCATCCTCTTAAACCGCTAACCGTTCCTGTGCTCCCTACTAATTCAATTGGGATACCTTGCCGCCTCTAATGCTCCTACATCGCCACTAACAGATTTTCCTTCCACTTCCTTTTCTCTCATTAGAGGAGAAACTGCCCCTTAGCTGGGCCGAGAGGGCCAAGACAGGCCGTGGTGTGGCTGGGTATTAATAGTAATGATGGGCTATTATTAGAATAGCAAAACCCCATGCCCAGACTTTCCACTAGACTACGTGGACAACCTCCTGATAAGCTGCTCTGAAGAAGGGTCACTGGACTCGAAACATGAACTGCTGTCTCTCCAAGATGCTGCCAGATCTGCTGAGTTTTTTCAGCGATTTCTTTTTTTGCTGCTGATAAGCCCCCTTGACGTTTCCTGCTCAGATGCCCCAGTACCCATTGGAGTGCTCGCACCCGACCCCGGAAACTGAAATCCTTTTTTTTGGGGACATCCTGGACTGATTGCAGTTACAAAGTCAGGGAGGACTACAGCACAGAAAATGGTACTTCAGCCAATCAAGTCTGCGCTGCTGAAATCTAACTGTTCTAATCCCATTTTCCAGCACTTGTCCATAGCCTTGACCTACTGGACAGGCTGTGGACCAGTCCCCAGATCCTGGTCACACCAAGTGCCTGGCTGACCGTGGCCAACATTCTGAACTGATAGTGGATGATGAGGGTTAATCATTAATAGTTTCCAATCAAAAGGTTTATTCACCCCTATCTCCACCCAAATGTGTTAGTGCACAACTGTATTATCAAATCACATTTACCCTGACGCAAAGGACTATAACCCAATCACGTTCAAACTGATGCATGTGACTATATTATCAAATCATTTCGCTACGTTCACATTTTCAGCTGTTGGTACATAAATTTGCGATTACAGAAAACCTACACTGTTTGATTTCCCCCTTTCAGTCTTCTTAGTTCCTATACTGTCTATTTCCCTCTTTCAGTCTCTCCTACTTCCTACACTGCCCGTTTTCCCTTTCAACTCTTAATTGCTGTTTAAAATGGCCTAGACTGATGCTCAGTTCAAGGACTGTTAGGGATATACAGCAAACACAAGAATAAAACAAAAGCTTGTTGAGAAATGTCAAATAGATTTATTAGGTTTATTTAATATTGTCACTTGTGCAGTGAAAATTGGACATTATCACCACATTCCAGCACCATCTTGGATTACAGAATAAATTACTGAACAAATTGTACAAATAGTGAAATACTGAATAAATTAATAATATATTGATATTACTAAAACTAAAACAGCTTCAAAAGTTCATCTTTCTTTCTCGGTAGATTTCCATAAGACCATAAGACATAGGAGTGGAAGTAAGGCCATTCAGCCCATCGAGTCCACTCCGCCATTTAATCATGGCTGACGGGCATTTCAACTCCACTTACCCGCACTCTCCCCGTAGCCCTTGATTTCACTCTCTCTACCGGTCTCCACCATCCGACATGGTCCCTGGGGTTCTGCCAATGTGCTCCTTTCCTGGCACCACTGACGCCATTGCTTCCGCATCCACGGCCTCTGAGCTGGAGATGGTCGCGCTGTGCCCTTCATCCAGCCCTGGATGTCGACTGCCGAGGTCCTGGCTCCGAGTTGACATGTGGGGTCATGTCTTGTCTTCTGACGCCTCCACCCAACATGGAGCGGAGATGGAAGAACATGGGGCCCAGGCACCCCACAGGAGGACACCAGGAGAAGGTCCCAGGGCAATCAAAGCAAAAAAAACGTTACCAAGCTGGAAACACAATGATGAAACTGTGTGGATGTGGGCTCACTCTGCTGCTGCTATCTTGGAGAGAATGTCTATTTTATGAATGCAAGTTGTTTTCTCAATGGAAGTGTAGTCTGCTATATAAACTTTTCAAGTCATAGAGTCATACAGCATGGAAACAGACCCTTTGGTCCAACCAGTCCATGCCCACCATAATCCCAAACTGAAGTAGTCCCACCTGCCTGTGTTTGGCCCATATTTCTACAAACCTTTCCTACTCATGAACTTATCCAAATGTCTTTCAAACGTTGTAACTATACCTGCGTCCATCACTTCTCAGGTGGTTCATGCCATACACGAGCCACACTGTGTGTGTGTGTGCGCGCGTGCGTGTGTGTGTGTAAAGAAAAAGGTTTTCCCTCATGTCCTTTATAAAGTTTTCTTCTCTCACCTTAAAAATAGGCCCCTGGTCTTGAAATCCCCCAGCCTGGGGAAAAGACCCCTTATCTCAGCCCTTCATGATTTTAAAATCCTCAGTAAGGTCACCCCTCAACCTCTTACATTCCAAGGGGAAACGTCCCAGCCTTTCTAGTCTATTTTTGTATCTCAAACCCTCCATTCCGGCAACATCTTGGTAAATCTTTTCTGAGCCCTCTCCAGTTTAATAATATTCTTCCTACAGCAGACTGGCCAGAACTGCACACAGTACTTTAGAAGAGGTCTCAGTATTAAATACTTGTGCTTCAAACCTTATTAGGAACACACCTGTTTTTTGTCATCACATGGACTCTCAATGAGTTGGCATGGTAGGTGAAGGGGGAAAGGATGGTGAATGGAAGTGGGAATTAAGTTGGCAAACAGGTATGAGGGGCTTCAGGGAATAGATAGATGGGCATAGGTTGGCATGCTGGTTATAAGGGGCCATGGGAGATAAATATAGGGGCATTGGTGGCATGGAGATTGGAGGGGTAGGAACAGGAAGGGTGTCTTTTAATTTTTTTATCTTTAATTTTGTTAAATTTTTAACATAATGCTGGCATTCTGAGGCACACTTTCCAGCCCACCTTGGGAACCTGCAGGTTTCTCCCTTCTCTGTGGGTGGCACAGTCCAGTACTCTGACCCATCCATTATCCCGGACTGTGGGAAACACAGGTGGCCATTTTTTAAAGCTCGGATTTGTGGAGGTGGAATTTCTCCCAGCTCCGTGTACCTGATCCAGAAATGAGAACTGGGGCATTTAGTGTCATCAAGCACAACAAATATCATCATTACTTGATCCGCAGGAAGTTTCTGGAAAAGTATTGTACTAAAATCGTTAAAACAAAAATAAAAGTCCATGCAGGATATGTTTAAAGAAACAGCCAGTGCTTCCAAAAAGTGAATTGCCTTTCCATGTCCAGCCATGGATAACATGATGCTAAAGCTTTGGTAAATCCTTCAGCGAATCTGGAAATGCTGCTGCATTGATTTCCTGTTTTCTCTTTGGAGCCGTTTTGAGACATTGTTGGCTGGTAGTTCCCTGGAAATTAATTTGGACTCTTGCACACACTTGGCTTACTGAAGTCTGATCATGCATGTTGTAATGAAGCTATTATTTTATTACAATAAAGAACAGTACAGCACAGGAACAGGCCCTTCGGCCTACCTTGTCCGTACCAACCACCATGCCATTTGAAACTAATCCCATCTGCCTGCCCATGGCCCATATGCCTCAAGTCCCTGCCTGTTCATGTGTCTGTCTAAATGCCTCTTAAATGTCACCATTGTATCTGCACTTATCACCTCCCCTGGCAATGTGTTCCAGGCACCTACCACTGACTGTGTAAAAACAAACTTGCCTCACATGGCTCCTTTAAACTTACCCTTTCTCACTTTTAAACTCATGCCCCTGATATGTGACATTTACCCTCAGGGGGGAAAAGCTCCAACTATCAATTATGCTCCACAGATTTACACAAATTAAAAAAAGCAACTCTCCCTGCAATGAAAACCAAAGCCATTTAGTAAATGTACCTTGCAAACGCCCTCTTTACATTTCGATCAACTTTGCATAAGTTCACAAAGTGCCCAGAAGATCAAAAAGGTTGTTTTGGGTCGGGACCCTTCTTCAGAAAAGGGGGAGGGGGAAGGGAGCTCTGAAATAAATATAGAGGAGAGGTGGGGCTGGGGAAGGTAGGTGGGATGGGGATAGGTGAGTGCAGGTAGAGAGTGGTGGGGATTGATCAGTGAGGTGGGATGAGCGGATAGATGGGAGAGAAGATGGACAGGTTGAGTCAGGTCAAGGAGGTGGGGATGAGAGGGAGGACTGGTCATGGGATGAGGCTGTGGGTGGGGAGATTTTGAAACTAGTAAAGCCCACATTGAGACCATTGGGTTGTAGGATCCCAAGGCAAAATAGGAGGTGCTGCTCCTCCAGTTTGCGGGTGGTGTCATTGTGACACTGGAGGAGGCCCAGGATGGACATGTCACCCAGGGAGTGGGAGGGGGAGTTGAAATGGTTCGCAATGGGAAAGTGTTGTCATTTGTCAGGAACAGAGCGCAGGTACTCTACAAAGCAGTCTCCGAGTCCCCGCTTGGCCTCACCAATGCTCCTCTCATGCTGCCTGGCCTGCTGTGCTCCTCCAGCTCCACACTGTGTTATCTCTGACTCCAGTATCTGCAGTTCTTACTATCTCTGAGGTCAAAAAGGTCATGGTATTTGTAAGCAAGATTTCCTATGTGCTGTGTAGGAAAGAATACGACTTTTCACAACCTGTTGATATCCCAAATACTGAAGTCAATTAATTATTTTGAAAGACAGTTAACCACGGCAAGTACAAAAGCCAATTTGTTCACAGCTTGACCCAGAGACAGTAAGAAGATAAATGATTATTTATTCTGTTTTGACCATGTTGGTTGAGGCATCGAGATTGCCCAGAATATCAGGGAAATGTCAAAAAAAAACAGTATTATTTCTCATCTGTGAAATGTTATGTCCAGTATGCAGTACTAAATCCTTGGCACTGTACTAAAATGTCTGCATTAATTGGGTGCTGAAGTCCTGAGGAAACTCCAAGGTGGAAGTAATTTTCTCCGAGGCAAGTGATACGAGGAGCTCAAGTGGAGAAACAGGTTCAGCAGCTGAGCTTCATAGCGTGCCGTAATAAACCTGATGGTGGAATTGTTTCCTCCAGCATGGGAACACTAGCTGAATATGCAAGACAAATGCTACAGAAGGCAGCATGGCCACTGGCTGGACATGGTATGCAATGATGGTGGGGGACAGCAGGGTTAATGGGAGAGTGGCAGTGGGCATGCTCGTTTCGAGAGACGTGGATGTCTTCGCATTCCCACAGGAGCGTCAGGAACATTCCCCCACCCCCACCAGCTGCACAGGCTCAGTTTGCCTGTTATGAGCTGCCTTCTCCGGTTGTGAGAAAAAGGGAGTGAATGAGTGAGATGACAGCAGGTGGGAACAGCAGTCAGTGCTGGTGATCGTGGGGGAAAGGCGGTGAGAGGTACTGAAAGGGCTGAGGAGCTAGCACAGAGGGCTTGTGGGTTTAGTGATGTGAGAAGCTGAGAGGTGGTGGGGGAGAGCAAGTGTGGAAAGATGTTGCAGGCAACAGTGAGGTGGGGGTGTGGACTTTAAGCCTTTGTGGAAGATGGGTACATTAGCAGGCGTTGAGCGAGAGTGAAGTTGCAAAGAGAAGAATGTGGAACCTGTCTGACAAAGTAGTGCAGGTCATTGATGTTCTTTCTGCATTTCTGACCATTCTTTTGACCCCTGGGGTCAGCACCGACCTGGTTGGCAACCTCAGACCAGCCTGACAACCTCCTGCCCTCCAGGAAAGAGAATTCCTCTCCGCTGGACCACCCTGTCCTCCAGGACCCTGTCAAAGAATTATGGCACCATCTCTCCCTTCTCCAACATGTCCAACCTTGACCGAGCAGGGCAGCTTCGGAATGCCAGCGCTCATTTGGGCACACAGCGGCCTTCTAAAGATAGTGCAGGTGCAAGGGGTGTTAATGTTTCCCTGGCAGTCTGCTGAATGGGGAGTTGTCATGGGAATGGCCTGTGGTAAGACAGGATTGGAAATGGATGTGAGGGTCACCATAGTGCATAGTGGGTAAATAATGAAGCAAGTTTGATTGAAATGCAGCAAGAAAACACACTCAGTCTCAAGGCAAGAAACCCTCCCATAAAACCTGACACAACTTGGCCTTAGCCAAAAGAACCTACAATTCAGCCCATTGTGCCTTCTCAGTGATTCTGTGAAAACGGCTTACACAAAACCCATGTTTAATGGCAGCTTCCTGTTGAGTTTATAACAAGTGTTTTTCTAATGAGTCAGTAAGAAATGCCACCCAGATTCCTTCAAGCAGATATGTTTGTGTCTGCTTTCTTCATTTCTTTGGTTTGAGTCTGCCCTATATTAAAAATTCATGCTGACAATTGATCCCGGTTGAGTTATGTATGTCTCTTTTTCTGGCATGTTGTACTTATTAAAAATACTTTATTATGCCAGTGATGTTCTTTTACTTGCTTTTAAGGTAAATTTGCAAATCATTTCTAACCGTCAATTTTGTTTATAGCTGTCGCTTATATTGAAGTAAATACATGACAACAGTCTTTGGTGTCAATATCAAAGATTTGCAATTCGTCTGTCTAAATCAAAGGAACGCTGAATAATATTGTTCCCATTCTCAAAAATATTTGCATTCAGACAGGTTCCCTCCACTGTGCCAGCAATGTGAGTGTTGCTATTTAGAGCCATAGAGTTATACAACACGGAAACCCTTTGGTCCAACTCATCCGCGCCGACCAGACATACCATTCATTCACACAAAACAACTTGCATTTATATGACACCTTTTAATTAAGATAAAAAATGGGCCAGCCATGTCAGAGATGTGCTATTAAGAAAGCTATGGTTGCCAAATGCAAAAGAGTTTTTCAGATAAAGCTTAGTCAAAGAAAGAGGTTTTAACGGGGAGCTCAAAATACAGTGCAACAGTGTTATGTCGAATTCAATGACACAAATCTCCTGTTGTGTTGAAAGTGTCAGTCATTCTCAGGTTTGAATAACAAATCCTGTTGTACAATGCCCAGAATAAATTGAAGTTCTGTGTTGGTGATTCCAGATTGTCTGAACTTGTGTAAACTTGTCATATGAGTGTGCTGACCAAGCAGAGCGGAGTTAGGGCCACACAGAGTGCAAAGTCATAGAAGGTGGAAATTCCAGCAGAGTGGACCATGGAAACTAACACAGAGTTGGGAGACACCGTATACTGCTCTATGGGACTAATAGAGGAAGCAGTTGTGAATGCAGCCTCTTGTTTGACCAAGCAAGGCGATGGCTTAGTGGTATTATCACTGGACTGTTACTCTAGAGACCCAGATAATTTTCTGGGAACCTGGGTTCAAATCCTGCCATGGCAGACGGTGGAATTTGAATTCAATCAAATAAAAAACTGGAATTAAGAGCCTAATGATGACCATGAATCCATTGCCAATTGTTTGGGAAAACCCTATCTGGTTCACTAATGTTCTTTAGGGAAGGAAACTGCCATCCTTACCTAGTCTGGCCTACATGTGACTCCAGACCCACAGCAATGTGGGTGACTCTGAACTGCCCTCTGGGTAATTAGGGATAGGCAATAAATGCTGGCTGAGCTATCCAATAAAAAAATAAAGGACTGTATCATAGAATCCCGACAGTGTGGAAACAGGCCCTTTGGCCCAACAAGTCCACACCAAACCTCAGAGCATCCCACCCAGACCCATCCCCCTATAACCCATCTAATCTACACCTCCCTGAACACCACAGGCAATTTCCCATGGCCAATCCACCTAACCTGCACATCTTTGGACTGTGGGAGGAAACTGGAGCACCCAGGGGAAACCCACACAGACACGGGGAGAACGTGCAAACCCTGTGCAGGCAGTCACCTGAGGCTGGAATCAAACCCAGGTTCCTGGCACTGTGAGGCAGCAGTGCTAGCCACTGAACCACTGTGCCACCCGTTCTTAGCCAAAGCAGTACACCAACCAGAGAATGGTGACCGTGCTTTTGCAACCTAACTCTCAGCATTTTTCAATACCTCTCAGGAAGTCAGGCTTAGCTTATGCAGAAAGGTGAAGCCTATAATTCATTGGAGTTCAGCAGATGATGGAGTGGGCCCTCTTGTGGCACAGAGGCAGTGCCCCTAGCCCTGGACTGGGAAGCTCAGGTGGATGTCCCACCAGTTCTAGGGCTGTGCACTAACATCTCTGAACCAGTTTTTTTAGAAAAAGAGGAAAAACAAGGCATATTTGAAATGAAGCAGATAAGACTGTGAGGGGACAAGACAGTGCAGATACCCAGATGATGGTTCTTCTTAAAGTAGAATCTAAAACAAATGGACATATTTTTAGAATAAAACAGAGATGAAAATTTTTATTATCTTTCAAACAGTTGTTTAAGTATGGAATTCCCTTTCCCAGACATTAGTGGAAGCTCAGTCTTTGAAATTATTCGAGGCCGAGTTCGATAGGTATTTTGATGGACAAGGGAGTCCAGGCTTATGGTTTGCAGAGACAAAATGGAGCAGAGACCACAACAGGATCAGCATAGAGCCATAGAGATATACAACATGGAAACAGATCCTTTGGTCCAACTCATCCTTGCTGACCAGATATCCTATATAAATCTAGTCCCATTTGCCAGCATTTGGCCCACATCCCTCTAAACCCTTCCTATTCATGTACCCATCCAGATGCCTTTTAAATGTTGTAATTGTACCAGCCTCCACCACTTCCTCTGGCAGCTCATTCCACACACACACCACCCTCTGCATGGAAAAAGTTGCCCCTTAGGTCCCTTTTATGTCTTTCCCCTCTCACCTTAAATGTACGCCCTCTAGTTTTGGACTCCCTCCATCCCAGGGAAAAGACTTTGGCTGTTCACACTGTCCATGCCCCTCATAATTTGATACATCTCTAGAAGGTCACCCTCAACCTCCAATGCTCCAGGGAAAATAGCCCCAGCTTATTCAGCTTCTCCCTGTAGCTCAAACCCTCCAACCGTGGCAACATGCTTGTAAATCTTTTCTGAGCCATTTCTAGTTTCACAGCTTCCTATAGGAGGGAGACCAGAATTGCACTCAGTATTCCAAAAGTGGCCTTACCAATGTTCTTTACGGCCGCAACATGATCTCCCAACTCCTACACGCAACGTTCTGACCTATAAGGGCAAGCATACCAAATGCCTTCTTCACAATCCTACCTACCTGCAACTCCATTTTCAAGGAACTGCACTCTAAGATTTCTTTGTTCAGAAACACTCCCATGATCGTACTGAATGGTGGAACAGGTTTGAATGGCCAATGGCCTACTGATAACTCCTATATTCCTACTGAGCTAGGTAGGCTAGGAAGTGGAGGATCAGAGTTTTAAATTCAAGTCGCAACAAGGACTGAATGATCGAAGAGGGACTTGGGACTTCAGACTTTCAAAGGAGTCATAGAAACTTTGAGCCTTAGCCATGTGGCACCAGAATCTGTCCAACAGATCTTAATTTTGTTGGGCCTTCGGGATATGATTCACATACGTGGGAAACCCAG
This sequence comes from Ginglymostoma cirratum, assembly GCA_024137785.1. Taxonomy (NCBI): domain Eukaryota; kingdom Metazoa; phylum Chordata; class Chondrichthyes; order Orectolobiformes; family Ginglymostomatidae; genus Ginglymostoma; species Ginglymostoma cirratum. The sequence continues at coordinate 16,881,206 of JAHRHZ010000275.1, forward strand.
GTATTGCAGGGCTGTTTGAACTCAGTGCTGAATGCTCAATTCAAATAGGCCCATTTTTTTTTTTGCTGGAGCAAGTTCTGCTTCTTGCTGGTGTGAGATTTACAATCTTTTAAGAGGACATGTGAATATACATAAAATGTGAGTCAAACACTTTAAATGTCCTGACCTAAAGGCAGAAAAAGCACAAAACAAACAGAGGCAACCAAAGTTAATCTTTTACATCTGTGGCCTTTCACCGGAATGGTAAAAAAAATTTGAAGTGTGATAGGTTTTGAGTAAGATGTGTGTGCGGCAAGGATGGAAGGAAGGCCTGCAATAGGGTGGAAGATTGGAGATACTGAAATGACACAAATGTTCATCCTAAAGAGCCAAAAGGAATGGAGATGGAGCAAGAAAAGACACAAACCATGTGTATGAACCAGTGAGCTGCTAACTGAAAGAATAAAAACTGAAACACGCGGAGAAAAGAAAACAAAATAGGGGCCAGAGTCGATGGTCTGAAATTGTTGAACTCAATATCAAGTCCAGAATGCTGTGAAGCATTAAATTGAAAGATGAGGTGCGCCCATGGTTTATGTTAAGCCTCATTGGAGAATTAAAATGATAGGCCATTGGAAGCTTAGGCTGCTAACATAATGAAGGTATTCCACAAAGCATCACCCAATCTGCGTTTTGCTTTATCGAGAAGACCACATTGCCGGCAGCCAACATTGGATAATGAATTGAACGATGTACATGTAAATCATGTTGCTTCAGCTGGAAACAGTGTTTGGGGCCTTGGATAGTGGGGAGGCTGTGAGAAGCTGTTTCTCCCAAAGCCGAGTTGAGATGTTTGTGTCAGCCTAGGGAGGATAAATCTATTCACCTGGCTGCTGAATAAGGGTATGGGCCGCAATGTTTTGGGTTTAAAGATTGGAGGATGAAAGTTGGTCAGTAAAGCATTGGAATGGTCTCGTTTGGAGGGTGACAAAGGGTTATGAGGCAAAAAGACAGAGTTGGGTCTGGAGGTGGAAAGATGTCTTTATGATGGTTAGTGATGGGTGATGTGGGGCAAGTGGAGTGGGACAGCAAGATGAACCAACAAATGGTGTACTGACTGGGAAGGTTAACGAGAGAGAAGGCGCAGCAGTCAGAATTGCTGCTTGGAAGAAGCTAACAAAGTATGTTTTCAGAAGTTGTTTGGAGAATGTCACAAAACAAGGCACAAAGCCTAACAAGAAATGCATTTTGGTGACTCTCCCTCAACAGTTTCTGTGACTAAAATGCACCAGTCCCTGACTTTTCCAGATTCTCTAATGGTTTACTATGGAAAAGCAACGTAATAAGTGCATAACTGACCTTCAGATATCCAATGCTCTCTCTTTGTCATGGAGCTGTTAGAACTCAGATAGCCAGACACTGAAGGATAGGAGACAGGGAATGTAGTTTTGTACACAAAAACTTTCATTTATAGATTGCAATGTTATGTACCTCCAACAAGGACTCCTTTTACTGCCTGCTTATTCAGATTTTATTTTAATATCACCCCTGACTCAGAGATGTTGATAGATACTTCTGGAGCTGGTGGGACGTGAACTTAGTCCTATCCGGTTTGGAGGTAGTGACACTACCACTGCACCACAAGGACACTATCACCTGCTTGTATATGTTCGTATGTATATCGAGTACAGATGAGTCCCCAGTTAAAACCTATCACCCCCTGAATACAATTAACACACAATTGATATACAATCAAGGTTTGGCTTTAATTCCCACTTGTTCCAGAGGTGTGTAATAACATTTCTGAACAGGTTGATTAAAAATGCCTGTACAATCAACAGATTCTGTTGCCTTGCTACTAAAACATAGACTTTATTTGTATTACATTTTTTGTAAAACTAAGTAAACCCCTCCTCCAGGACCCTAGCAACCTTTCCTGTATGAATTTCATTTAGTAAAACAATCCAGAAAATTCTTCCTTGAATCCATCCATATAATTTTTGAGGTTTCTTTTTGTTCTAACACTTGATTCAATCTGGCAAGGTCAATCTGTTACCTTTTCCCTTTCACATTCTCTGCAAAATCTACATTAATCCACAATGAATGATTATCTGTATAACGTTCAACATTTTCTGTACGCACATTGTAGAGAATGTGACTTAAGCTGTTTCCCAGATACAATCTCCAGATACACTTCCACCATAAATGCCAATTTCCAGGAGCTAAAATACATTTAACAGCTCATTTTCTATCTACAGACCTTTGAGTATGGGAGTTGGGACATCATGTTGAGGTTGTATAGGATGTTGGTGAGGCCTCTTCTGGAGCACTGTGTGCAGTTCTGGTTAAACTGTTATAGGAATATTGTTAAGTTGAAGAGGGCTCAGAAAAGGTTGACCAGGAGGTATTGTCGGGAATGGAAGATCTGAGTTATAAGGAAAGACTAGATAGGCTGGGGTTTTTTTCACAGGAGCATGGGAGGTTGATTGTTGACCTCATAGAGGTTTACAAAATCATGAGGGGTATAGATTAGGTGAATCACAAGTGGCTTTTCCCCAGGGTGGGCGATTTCAAGACTAGAGGGGCATATTCTTAAGGTGAGAGGAGAAAGATTTTACAAAGACAGGAGGAGCATTTTTTTTTACACAGAGAGTGGTCCATGTGTGGAATGAACTTCCAGAGGAAGTAATGGATGTGGGTATAGTTCCAGCATTCAAAAGACATTTGGATAAGTACACGAATAAGAAATATTTGGAGGGATATGGGCGAAGCGCAGGCAGGTGGGACTAGTTTGGTTGGGATAATGGTCGGCATGGACTGGTTGGACCGAAAGGTCTGTTTCCTTGCTGTATGATTCTATGACTCTACTTGGTTTCCCAAGCTAAAAGGCAATATTTCCTATTCTCGAATATAAGAAATATTGTGGAGCCAGCTATAATAAAATGCCAATCAGGAAGTTTAGCACATGAAGCATCACTAAAGATAATTAGTTTCATGTTCTTTGGATCACCCAAGGACAAGAGCTAACAGCTCATTATCCAGCTCAGTAGGTTTTCTATTTTATTTTTCTTTAAACCATTCTCTACTTTGGAGTGTTGCGTCAAAATCCAGCACACCAAAACTAGCATCTAGTCTCGGTTGAATGTACTGATTTACCTTTGTAATTGTCATTTTAGATAGAACATCATGTTTCTATGATGACCTGTACAATTAATTAGGATGGGAAGAGCAGCTTCTAAATAGGGCTGTTAATTTAAAATTGCACTAGATCAACTTTTCTCGATCTCTAAACCAATTTAGTTAAAAACCCCACAAGACTGACTCCTAATTTAAAATTCTGCTCTCATCACATTACCAACACAGGGTGGACTTTTACAGGGCCCTGAACACTGTGGGCTATGGTGTGGAGTCTGGAAGAATCATGTGAGAAGTCTAGTGAAGTATTTCTCATCGTTGGAAACAACTAGTTGCTTTTTCCAGTCAAGTTCCAGACTGTCAGAGAATCATAATGCTATTTTCCCATTTTCTGACATCTTCCAGAAACGTCCTTGAGCGAGCCAGGCAGATTCGGAATTCTGCTGCTTGTCCGGATGCACAGTGGCCTTTTGACAGTAGTACAGCCGCAAGGGATTCTGGTCTTTCCGTTGCTTTCTGTTGAGTGGCGAAATGTTCTGGGGCAACACATGGTAAAATGGGCTGGAACGGGACTTGACAGAATCCAAAGGGCTGAGGTAGGGAGTTAATGTGATGGAATAAAAACTGAAAGAACTGTGGATGCTGTAAATCAGGAACAAAAACGGAATTTACTGGAAAAGCTCAGCAGGTCTGGAGCATGATGCTGCCAGACCTGCTGAGCTTTTCCAGCAACTTCAGTTAATGTGACAGGTTTGGTAAGGTACAATGAGAAAATCACCAGGCCTCATGGAAAAACAACCTCCAAGAAACATGACACAACTTGGAAGTAGCCAAAAATAACATAAGATTCAACCCAGGAGGTTGTGAACCATGGCCTATTTTGAAAGGGAAAATAAATAAGAATGAGTGAAAAACAGCCTCTGCTTACAGACAAATGAGGAGAGCAATAAAATAATTAAATGCACCTCCCCATGTTGTGCACGACACTATTTTCAGTAAAACAGATCTCTCCAAACACTACCACACCCTGGATTCAGGCCAAAGGCACATCTGTTTAGTCTCTACAGCTTTCCTTCTGCATCTGCTGTCTCTGTATGTGGTTTCAGCAACACTTCCCTCCTTAAACTATTGCTCTGTAGATAAAGACCTCTTCATGACTATTGGCCTAAACTTCCATGAATGCACAGCAAAAAGATATTTAAGATCACTTTTCTAGTAGTGGGAGAGTCCGCTCTAAGTCTATATTACCCACTACCTGATCAAAATCGCCAGCTACTAGTCTTGCTTTAACCCTATAAAATACCATCTGCAAATATTGTTTTCTGTACAAATTTAATTTTGCAGCAAAGCTGGTGAACCTTTACCTGACACCTTAGAATAAATTCCAATTTCTCTCCAGCCATCAAACCACACTCCTCTCCCTTTGTTTTGACTCACTTATCTGTTTGTACCAAAGCTTATTGGCTAGCACTATGACCATGCTGAATTTGACTTCTAGTTTAGTCCTGTCACCATTCTCTGCCCTTTAGTTCTCCACTTTTTTTTCATTCATTTGTGGGATGTGGGTGTTGCTGGCTAGGCCAGCATTTATTGCCCATCCCTAGTGGTCCTTGAGAAGGTGGTGGTGAACTGCCTTCTTGAACCACTGCAGTCCGCCTGCTGTGGGTTGACTCACAATGTCATCAGGAAGGAAATTCCAGGATTTTGCCCCAGCACTTCCAGTGTTATGTCTGTAGGTACTAATACTCCAAGATCTCCCTCCATTATTGGAGGCTCCTCATAATGCTTGTGAACATTTTTGACACAAACAACAGTCAGTTCTAGACTCAATCCCTTACACTTCAATTTCTTGCTCGTTGTTCCTTTACAGTGCAATGCCCTCACTGTCTGTGGCTACAAATAGCTGGATGTTGCAACATCGAGTTTAAGTCTATCAAAGCGCACGGGCTGGTCATGAGAATCCTGTAAGGCAATGTGAGTGCCTGTGCTAGAAATTTTAAGAGCCGCACAGACCTTAGCAGCCACTGTGTGTCCCAGCATTAATATGGGTTTCAAGCTGTGAAGTGCATCAACTGATAAAGACCTAGTACGGTACACTTTAGTGATTGTTTACAAAGTAGTACGCTTGTCAAATCAGTCACTGAAATCCAGAGACAGGGAAGGGGGAGACAAAACCACATGTGTTTTGGGATTAGCCTGGCTAACTCGAATGTCTCTAATTAAAAACAAATGCTACACAGGATCGGAAAAGTTCTTCCTTCATTTTGGAGAAATGCATGAATGCTGTTATTTTTGGACCAGTTAACTGTGGTTTGTTTCTGGGTTTTGTTTTATTAATGAACAAATTAATTGTGCAAGAGACAAAATAGACTGATATTAGGCTCATGATAGGGGATCACTTTTAAGTCCATTGTACTGTTGTACTGGAACACTATGCATCGATACAGAATAGCCAGTCTTTGGACATCAGTTACAACCCCAGGAGTTTAATCAACACATCATTGACTCAAATTATAGCCATTCTGCTGAATGAGTCACAGTTTCAGGCACCATCACTGAGCAAACGCTCACTGTATTTATACACTTAATCATGGTATTTTTACTTTAAAATGTATGCCCAAAACACAGCGTTCAGCTTTAATTATTTGGAATGTCTACTATTTAATCTTCCCAATTCCACAGAAAGAAAAATGCTTACTGTCATTAGATTAAGTGTCTTTGCTTATAGAGGCCAGCTCTCTAATAGTGTTGGCTTACCGTAGTGTTTTAGGGGTAGGGAAGCTCTTGGAGACAGAGAAATCAATTGCAGCCTGGGTGGAATTCTTCATTTGTGTAAACAGGAAGATAATCCTCGCCTCAGTGTAATTGACCATATTTTTTTAATTTCAGGAAGGATTTCAGTCATGACTCATGGGTGCAGTGCTGTGTAAACACAATTCTTAGAAAAGTCATTACCTTTAAACAGTGGGTACAGTGCATCAGAAACACCCCATTTTCTGTAGCTGCCTCCCCTTGGTAAAACTTTTTCTCTGACAGGCTCTATTATGGTTGTTAGTCAGGGACCTGTATGGGCATTGCTGAGGCAAAGCTATCTACTTTAAGTGTATATAAATATCAAATTGTTCTTTCTTTGAGTATCTCATGATGATGGGGTAGGAGGAGTGGCAGGGGTGGGGATGACTATGGGCCCATCCTCTTCTGCTTTTCAGAGGAGGCTGATTGAGATTGTCAGGTGATCATTGCCCTGTGCCTGCCTCCAATTTAACTTCACTCTTAAATCTAGAAGATCTCAAGCTGGGTTTCCCAGAATGTCAAGAATCCTGACTGTCGAAGGGAGACAAGGATGGTCCAGGGCTTTACAGTACGGTTTGGGGGCTAGAGGGAATGTAAATGCTTTCCCTTGCTCCCACATGATGGAAATCTTGTGATAATGCAATGACCGCCCCGCACCCCCACCCCCGACACCCAGAAATGGAACCCCACGCTCAGTCGAGCACAAAGATCCCTTGGCTCCCCTGGTACTCTTAGGTGGCTGGAGATTAATTGAAACCACTGTCTGGGATCAGAGAATGGGAGTAGGGAGCAGTGGGTTGGCATGTGTTGGAGTGGGCAAACCAAAGTGTTTTCCTATGATCAAAGATTGCCCAAGTCAAACAGGGATCACACTCACTGTCAGCTGAGAACAGGAATAGGGGACTAGGGAGTGGCAGATCCTGATGGAAAGATCCCTGGCAATACACCAAGAGTTCAGGGAATTGGGTAGGCCTTAACAGTCCTGAGAAGCAGTTTGGGCAGATCCATCCCAAGTTTTCTCGTCTGACCCCAAGGAGCGCTAATGCTTTTCCTGGCCATGATGAAATGGTAAAAATAAACCTTTGAAAAGGTAACCTTCTGATCTTAGATCCACTTCCCAACAGATTTGTCCAGGCTGGAAAGGGATGAGAGCCTCAGTGTGCAGGCCTGTGACTCTGATTGCAGTTAGATCCAGTTGAGATCCATTGGACCGAATCCCCATATTTAAAGTCAGATCCTGCTGAAATTAACCAGGTCAAACTGCCAGACCAGTGGGCGAATCTCCTGTTGTCATGCCAACCCTGTGTATACTAACAGGAGTGACTATGTCTCACATAGTCTCTAAGATCCGAAAGCAGTATGTCCTCACTTAAGTCACTTTGCTTTGCGTGATTTCACTTTAAAATTGTACAGTCTTTTAGGGCAAGTACTCCTAATTTTCTTCGCCATTTTCAATTCTGTGTGATGTCAGGTTCTTTTGTTTCTTTCCTTTCCTTTGGTGGATTGGCCAAGCTAAACTGCCCATAATGTCCTGGGGATGTGCAGGCTAAGGAAAGGTTATAGATGTAGGGTGGGTTTGGGTGGGATGCTCTTCAGGGTTGGTGTGGACACAATGAGCTGAATGGCCTGCTTCCATACTGTAGGAATTCTATGATTCTATGATTTCTGCTTGCGTTGGTGTGACGTCAGCCCATCTGCACCATTCTGAAGCAAATACAATCATGGATCTTTGCTCTCAAGGGGACCACATTCGTTTTAAGCTCTGAAACAACATTCTCAAGTAAGGATATCCAAACCAACACGATTTTGTGTTACAAGGAGGAAGTTGAAGCCTATGGGCTGCTTATTTTTGTGAAGAACGTCCCATTTCTTGACTCTTAAGCGGAATTTAGTTTTGGAATCTCAGGTATTCCTGCGGAGGAGTATCCGTGAGAAAGAGAGGTGTTTGATACTGAACCAGGTAAAATTAATTTCCATGTCTCAGGGCCTGTTTGGATGAAAAACACAGGTGAAGTACAGGAGGTTAACTTGGCAATATTCTGATTCATTTTGGAGGCCCCAAGTCTGGCCCTTATAGCAGATGAGGTTGGGAGGCCATTTTAAACCCAGAGAGAGAGCGCAGCGTCAAGGTATTAATCACTCAAAGGTGTCTCCATGACAATGCTTTAGGGAAGTCTCAAAGCATAACTGAAGAAGTCAGATATCTACATCTTGTGACCAACCAAATTGGAAGATTGTAGGAAAGCATTAAAATCACATGGGTGGGATCTTCCCAGGATTGGACAATAATTAGACAGTTGGGAAAGAAAAGTTCAGATTCCCAATGTTGAGGGAAAAATTTCTAATTTTCCCTTTAAGGTTTAAGCAGCGAGTTCAGAATTTTGCTAAGGAGCAGAGACCATCTTATTTCCATGCATTTGCATCTCATTATTGGCTCCTCTTTCCTCATTTCTACACAGCTCCTGATTTTACGCCCCTTTCCCAAGAAGCTAGACGATGCCAATTCTCAAATTGGAGGCCACAGTGGTTTCTGCTGCCACAAGTCACTGTATTCTTCTCTGGTCTTTCACCCACTTCCCCGTCACCACCATTCTCCTACCTGCACCATGGACACGTCCTCTTCGACCCTTCATCCATGCAAGTGGGCATCACCAAACACCATCCTAGCCGCATCGTCAAGGCTGCTTCCAGCACAACACCCACACACTCCAACAGCCCTTCAGGAATTCACTTTGGAGCTCATTCACTCATTCCTTGCATGTCTCTGCCAGCTCACTTTGGCCAGAGGGTCACACAGAAATCTCGTGCATCTTCACAGAATGCCTGTTAGCTTGCTTTTTCAGTCTTCACTCAATTCGTATAGACTGCAAGGATGCTAGCCTCTTGTGACTCCCTTTGCTTTTCAGTACATGGGCATTTCAGCCATAACTAAAGGCTATCAGTTTTCCTGGCTTGCATTTCTGCTCAGTGTAGTCAGAGAGGTATACAGCTGGCCACTGTCCAACACATTCAACATCTGAGGGAGTGGACACGTTGCTGAGCTGCACTATCCTACATCAACGGCACGCCTACAACAGTTTACGCAGCAAACACATGGCGGGTACTTCAACCAAATGGACATGTTCGAATATCAAATAGCACCAGTTGTTAATGGAATGGAAGGGGGTTATGTTCAAGGGTTCATCATGGAGCAGTCCCTTCATTCCTGGAGAAAATGGGATGCTCACGGCTGAGGTCAGCAGTCATCCTACTGGGTTGCTGAGGAAAGTTTGATAGTGAGGTGAAAGTGGTAGCCCTTGACATCAACGCCACAACTGACCGAGTGTAAGGCATTGAGTGGCCTGATGAAACTGGAGCCAATCAGGGCAAACTCTGTACTGGTTAGAGTCATATCTGGCACATAGGAAGATGGTTGCAATTTTTGGAGGTCAGTCATCTCAGTTCCACACTGCAGAGCTTCCATCTCTGCAGGAGTTCCTCAGGATGGTGTCCTAGCTCAATCATCTTCAGCTGCCTTCCCCCCATCCTGAGGTCAGAAGTGTGGACGTTCACCAATGATTGCACAATTTTCAGCACCATTTGCAACTTCTCAGATACAGAAGCAGTCCGTATTCAAAACAACGAGAACTGGACAATATCCAGGCTTGGGCTGACATGTGGCAAGTAACATTTGCTCCACACAAATGACATCTCCAATAAGAGACAATGTAACCATCACCCCATGACATTCAGTGGTGTTACCATCACTGAATCCCCCACTATCAACATCCTTGGGGGTACAATTGACCAGGAACTCAACTGGACTCACCACATAAACACAGTGATGAAAGGAACAGGTCAGACTCTAGGAATTCTGCAGCAAGTAACTCATCTCCTCACTCCCCAGAGTCTGTCCACTGTCGACAGGGCACAAGTCAGGAGTGTGATGGAATACTCCCCACTTGCGTGGATGAGTGCAGCTCCAACAACACTCAAGAAGCTTGACACCATCCAGGGCAAAGCAGCCTGCTTGATTGGCAATACCTCCACAAATATCCAAATACACCAGCACCAATGCTCAGGAGCAGCAGTGTGTACCATCTAAAAGATGCCCGGCAGAAATTCACCAAAGATCCTTAGACAGCACCTTCCAAACCCACGACCACTTCCATCTAGAAGGACAAGGGCAGCTGATAGATGGGAACACCATCACCTGCACATGGACAGTAGTGGTTCAAGATGGCAGCTCACCACCATCCTCTCGAGGGCAACTAGGGAGGGTTGAGTGAATAAAAAAAATCGCAGAAATCCCCTTCAACAGCGCCACACAACGCTTCAGGTCTCCCAGCACCTAGCCTGAACCCCTAACACCAGATCCACCCTACTGTCTCTCCCACTCACCTGACACTTATCCACCTGTCATCCGACTGCCTTAAACATCTCCTATCCTATCCCCCTTGTCAACTGCCTTAAACATCTCCTATCCTATCCCCCTTGTCAACTGCCTTAAACATCTCCTATCCTATCCCCCTTGTTAAGGTGCCTTAACCCCTCACATACTTACCATCTGACTCCCTTACCCACCTACCGCCTTGCCCCCTCACTCAATTCACACACAAAGCTCCTCTCAGGGCTCTCAAGGAAACTTTTGGATCTTTAAACTGTGTTCACTCATAACAGTACACCAGTCAGTGTCTTAAAAAGGGGAATATGGGTTCTGTGAAGATCCACTCTGATGTTGCTGGTGTGGTTTGCTGGACTGCATCTGTTAGGATAGATCCTGCATTAGAAGTCAGTCCCAGTAAATCCTGGCAAGGTAAATCAGAGGATTTAAGCCATAATATCTGTGGCTAGAATACGTAGCACAGAAATAAGGGCATGAATAGCAATGGGAAAGATCCAAATTACAGGTGCTATGTGGAAAACTTAATGCACCATTCAAAAAGTAACTCATGAAAATCTTCATTTGGTGTAATATGTTGTCTCTGTGGGCATCAGATTTCTGAAGCACTGGCACTGATTCTGATGAAGGTGGAACCTGTACAAACTGGATAGTCTGCATTTAAATGGGATTAGGAAAAATATCCTCACAGGGAGCTCTAAATTGAAGGAAGTCTATATTTATGAAGGTCAGAAGCGCTTTGCCGATGGTGAACTGGATACAGCAACTTGACGGAAACTTCATTGTCAGGCATTAAAAATGAGTTTCATGTTTCCACAAAAATAAAGGTGGCACAGTGAAATCGAAAGCCCCCTGCTTACCCAGAAGAATACAGGGTAAGATAAAGCAGAAGCAAAAGCTTATGACTGTCACAAAAAACATAATACGGTAGAAACCTAAAGAAGTATGAAATATATAGGGGTGAAGTTAAAAAAATGACATTAGGAAAGCAAAAATATTTATAACATCCACAGCCTCCGATGAGGTCCTGGAAAACTGGAAGGTGGCTAATATTGCGCCTTTATTTAAGAAAGGCTGCAAGGACAAGCCAGTTAACTATAGACTGGTGAGTCTGACATCGGTGATGGGCAAGTTGTTGGAGAGGATTCTGAGACTGGATTTACATGCATTCAGAGAGACAAGGACTGATTAGGGATAGTCAGCATGATTTTGTACATGGGAAATCATGTCTCACAAATTTGATTGAGTTTTTTGAGGACATGACCAAAAAGGTAGATGAGGGCAGAACTGTCGATGTTGTCTATATGGGCTTTAGCAAGGCCCTCAACAAAGTTCGACATGGTTGAACACTTAGTAAAGTTGGATCACATGGGATCAAGGGAGAATTAGCCAATTGGATACTAAATTGGCTTGACAGTAGGAGACAGAGGGTTGTGGTAGAGGGTCGTTTTCCAGACAGGAGGCCTGTGATCAGGAGTATTTCATAGGAATCTGTGCTGGGTCCACTGTTGTTTGTCATTTAAATTAAGGATTTGGATGAGGATATAGGAAGCATGGCTAGTATGTTTGCAATTGACACCAAAATTGGTGGTACAGTGAACACTGAAGAAGATTATCTAAGAGTACAATGCTATCTTGATTAGCTGGGCCTGTGGGCCAAGAGTGGCAGATGGAGGTTAACTTAGATAAATGCGAGGTGTTACATTTTGGTAAAACAAACAAGGGCAGGACTTACACAGTTAACAGTAGGGCCCTGAGAAGTGTTGTTGAACAGTGAGACCTAAGTGTTCAGGTACATAGTTCATTGAAAGTGGTGTCACAGGTAGACAGGGTGGTGAGTAGGTATTTGACATGCTTGCCTTCATTAGTCAGAGCCTTGAGTATAGGATTTGGGATGCCATGTTGCAGCTGTACAGGATACAGGTTAGGCCACTTTTGGAATATTATGTAACATTCCGATTGCCCTGCTATAGGAAGAATATTATCAAACTGGAGAAGTTGCAGAAAAGATTTACAAGGATGTCGCTAGGACTGGACGGTTCGAGTTATAAGGAGAGGCTGGATAGTTTGGGACCGTTTTTCACTTGGAATGTAGGAGGTTGAGCAGTGACCTTATAGGTGTATAAAATAATCATGAAGGGCATAGGTAAGGTGAATAGCAAAGGTCTTTCCCAACAGTGGGAGAGTTCAAAACTAGAGGGCATAGTTTAACATGAGAGATGAAAGAATTAAAAGGGACCTGACAGGCTAATTTTTCACATAGATGGTGGTGCGTATGTGGAATGAACTGCCAGAGGAAGTGATAGATGTAGGTACAGTTACAGCTTTAAAAGTTATTTGGACAGGTATATGGACAGGAAAGATTTAGAAGGATATGGGCCAAATGGGTTTGGTTTAGTTTGGGAAATCTGTTTGGCATGAACCAGTTGGACCAAAGGGTCTGTTTCTATGCTGTATAACTGTAAGAAGGAATCCAACCTGTTAAATAGCTTTACAAGTTGGGTGTGAAGGAGAATGGGAAGAATCTGCTGAGCAGAAAAAGTAACAAATCACAGAGGGCTGATGTGACTGAATGAACAAAGAAACTTGCTGAACGTAATTCAGAAAAGGCAAAGAGTGTGGGAAAGGCACACTATAAAAGGAAACAGACCTTGTAAAGAAACATTATCAAGAGAAGGTTTCAAAGGAAAAGAGGAAGGAGGAGAATACGTTGAAAACTGATGAAAACTTTTGGCAAATGGAATGACTGCCACAGGGTAAAGAGACATGGAAAGACTACTAAAAGCCATGGATCTTCTCATGGGCAGAACACATTGATGTTGATGATGGCATGCCAGCGAGCCAGTTGAACTTATGCAACAATCCGATAGTAGCTTTTTATTCCTGATTTATTTAATGAACTGAATTTACATTCCTCAGCTGCTGTGGTGAAGTTTGAACTCATGTTTTTGAATCATAATTCAAATGCCTGGAAAACAAAATCGGTACAGCAACATTTCCACTATGTTACACTGTGTTATGATAGGCCAACTGCACTCGAAAAAAAAATGAAAGAACTGTGGATTCTATAAATCAGGAACAAAAACAGAAGTTGCTGGAAAAGCTCAGCAGGTTGGGCAGCATCTGTGAAGAAAAGTGAGAGTTAATGTTTTGAGTCCAGTGACCCTCAGAACTGTTTTGAGGAAGGGTCACTGGTCCTGAAATGTTAGCTCTGATTTTTCTTCACAGATGCTGCCCAACCTGCTGAGCTTTTCCGGCAACTTCTGTTTTTGTTCCTATTACACGTGAACCTTTTTTCAGTGTTAATTTCACATCCTTCACGTTAGTTTTTTTCTCTTTGCCTCTTGATGTTTTGGTGGATAATGACACATCATTGATTTTCTGAACTTGCCAGACCAGGTGATATCATTTTTCTGCACGTCACTTTGGTTTTATGTCACGAGATCTGACTAAATGTTTGTACATCTTAGGCTGAGGAGTTTGCACATTCTCCCCGTATCAGTGTGAGTTTCCTCCAGGGGCTCCAGTTTCCTCCCAAAGTCCAATGATTTACAGGTTAGGGTGGATTGGCCATACTAAATTGCCCGTGGTGTCCAGGGATGTGCAGGCTAGGTGGGTCAGCCATGGGAAAATGCAGGATTACGAGGATGGGGTAGGGTAGGGTCTGGGTCTGGGTGGGATGCTCTTTGGGAGGTCAGTGTGGACTCGATGGGCCAAATGCCCTGCTTCCACACTGTAGGGATTCTATGATTCTATCACTCCCCATCACCAACTCAACAGACAGGAGAAGGCACACACTTAAGGTGAGAACACAGAAAAAAGATATCTTTACTTAATCTTTTTGCAACATGGAATTCTATTGCTTTAATCTATTGTTGAAGCAGTGCCCACATGCAGTTATTTGCTTAAGGTTGGGGAATGAAAAGCTGATGGAAAACGCTGATGCAGTGAAAAGTTACAGAGGCAGGCAAACTGAGCCAATTCACTTGTTTCTATGTTGTATTTTTTGTCCATTGATCCAAGGCACCTTCTTGCTTGAGTGTGACTTCTGAAGTCAGGAATATTTTAATAATCGCTCTTTGAAATGCCATTTCTCTTGTTTTTAAAAAGATTTCGCTTTTGATCTTCACTGCCTGTAAAACTTAAGCTTTGGAAGTGATCCATTTGACAATGGTCCATTTTTAGGTTTTTTTTGTTGAGCTTTAAACACACACAGGAAGAAATGGTCTTAGTGTGCTAACGACTCATCATAGTAAAACACTCATCTTGACAATTCTGTCAGAGAATGGATCCTGTTCAAAGACCACAGATCTGTCATGTCCAAATATTTTGTTTCACTGTATAAATCACATAAATGGTTTCCATGAGGTTTGAAGCTCTGAAAAACATATTCAGACAATCTAGGAGCTATTATTTCTTTGTTGGGGAATGTGGTTTTCCTGGGAATAACAGTTCAAAACAAAAACAGAAATTTCTAGCAAAACTCAGAAGGTCTGGCAGCATCTGTGGGAAGAAAGTAGAGTTAACATTTCAAGTCTTCATCAGAACTTGTTTTGTATTAGAACAATGCCAATCCTGGTTTATCAATCCTGTGATAGTGAGTTCAAATCCCATTTTGATAAATTATGAACCTGCATTTAACAAATCTGGTAATTGGTGCATAGATACCAGAATGCAATCTGACAGGTTTTTTGCAAATTTGCAATCTGTCTGTTAGGGGAAAGAAATCTTACAATGCAACTCTGATTGACATATTGTGATTAATTCTTCAGGCCTATGAATTGGTCCAACAAACATTCAATTGGACAAATAATTATTAGTTCTACAACAAAATACGTGGCCTTGCCAACATGGCTCAATTTAAAGATCATTTGAGTGGTTGTGTTACAATTTAATTACTGACTGAATACTGTTAACACATCATAACCTCTCCGGTCCAGTATGCTTCGAATTGTGGAAAATACAAATGTAGTAATATGTACAAATGTGTGATTATTAAATATGGAGGTACAAGGTTGTGGGAAACTGTTGAATAAGATAATGGTTCTGAAAGGGTCAACACTGTGCTGTACTAAGGTTAGCTCAGTTGGCCCAATGGCTGGTTTGCAATCCAGAGCAATGCCAACAGCATGGGTTCAATTCCTACACCAATTTCTTCCATCAGGTCTTAGTCCCAGGTGATCTGACATCATCATGGCACTGTTTAAATTTAATCTATTTTTCTAATCAGCCTGTCAGAGATGTTGTTACACACCTGTGGAGGAGGTGGGACTTGAACCCCGGCCTCCAAGTCCAGGTGTACCACAGGAGGGCTCCTCATCATCATGGCCTGGCACCATACACACATGCTCAGTATCTTTGTCAGAATATGCGTACAATTTATCCTCTTCCTCACACTGGCTACATTTGAAGTTTGTTTCAGCCACATTCCTTTGAGGTATTTTTTGAGCACAAGATCTCAGATATATTCTAGGGCTTGGTGAATTAATCGCATTTATGGGCAGCGTGGATATCGTGTTTTGTAGCTTTTGGAGTGAGGTGTTATGTTGGAAAGGTGTGGCAGATGACCTAGGTCAGTAAGTCTCAGCTCATTATGTCTGTTTTTGTACATTGTTCCTTTAGTTCCACTGAACACTACAAGTCATGTGTAGGATACATAACCACACAATACGCGGTTACAATATAAACATAGGTCAATCAATTAGCGTCAGCACGTTAGCTCCAAAGATTAAAACAGCTGAATTGCTGAACAACTTGTTTCTTGCCTTCATTCTTATTGACGTCTGTGGTAGATCTGCTTGTAAAATCAACATCCATTTCGATGGAGATGGTCATAGTCCAGCCTGGGTCCATTCACGAAGTTGTTGCATTGCTTAGATAAAAACAGCTGACCATATTTTGGCAAAGCGTCGTGTTCACAGAGGTTTTCTCATGCTGATGTCCCAAGCTCACCTTGTTAACCACCTGCCTGCCCTATGGTATCCTTCTTATCCGAAGCTGCTCTGAACCTGCCTCTTGCCATAGCCGTATGGTACTCACCATTGTCAGGATGCTCCAGGAAACCTTTAAGTCTTTAAAAAAAGGGGCCGTGCACCCAGATACCTGCACTGGTATTCCAAGCTGTCTTTGACTTCTGCTCCCAAAGGCCCCAACAAAGAACACCTGCCTTGACCTGACTGAGGATTACTCCCCTTAAGCTTTGGGCCATGGCTTGGAACTCACGCAGTCCATTTGCCACGTACCCTGTTGCCACATGGATGTAGGTGTGAGATTGGCATAACATGGTGCCATCCAAGAACATGTCTATACATTTGACTGATGCACTGACAACCATGACCAGCTGTCTGGCTTTGTGGCTGCACTAAAAGGCAAGTCAGGCCAGAAGCAGTGTGAGCCTGGTAGCTCTGGTTCAAGGGGAAAAGACTTAAATGGCAAAGCAGAGATGTTGTCAGCAACCAGGTAGGTGCTGAGTTGATGAGCAAATGTGCAGCCCCTGAAAGGTGACCTGGGTCATTCTGTGAACTAGCTCCCTGTCCCTGAACTCAAAGTATCATCGTCACAGAAAGGTGGCAGTGCACTCCAAAGTGAGCAAAGGTGTGAGTTTTAAATGGATCAGAGACGTATTGTAGTGGTAAGGAGAGGTTGGCAAGTGTCAGATGCCAATGTTTGTGGATGTGGAATGTGTGCAGCCACTACCTATAGAGTCTGCCCTGAGACATTGGTGCCAAGGTGGAGCTGGAGTCTGTCTGGCTTTCATGTCAGGAACTCTTGGGATCTGATTTCTACTCAGCAGATGGAAAAATAGGACAGCGCATGTGAATGACCCGAGATTATATGAGTGAGGCGAGTCATGAACGTGGCCTTCCGTCTCACAAACCAGCCTTCCATCTATTGACTCCATCTACACTTCCAGCTGCCTTGAGAAAGCAACCAACATAAACAAAGACCCCTCCCACCCCGTTATACTCTCTTCCATCCTCTTCTGTCAGGCAGAAGATATAAAACTTTGAATACACATACGAATAGATTCAAGAACAGCTTCTTTCACGCTGTTATCAGAATTGTGAATGGACCTTTTATATGCTAATGTTGATCTCTCTCTCTGCGCCCTCTCTGCAGCTGTAAGGCTGCTTTCTGTACTCTGCTGCTACCCTGATGCACTTTGCATGATAAAACCTGCCTGTATGCCACATAAAACAACAGTTTTCACTGTACCCCAGTATACTTGACGAAAGTAAGTCAATCGATCAATTAATAATTAGAGTGATAATGGGCAATGTCAGTAGGCGTCTCTCCACTTCCTAGAGGGAATCTCATCTCAACATCAGGCATTCTGCTGGAAAATGTGACTCATTGCTCCTGACATTAAGAAAAGCATCACTTGACTCCTAACGCAATTCTCCCAAATTTCTCACTATAGCCCATGGTGTTCAGGACTCGAGAAGATTCTGCCCTATATTTAGATAGATAGAATCCCTACAGTGTGGAAATTTCTGACCCTTGGTTTAGATGCTTCAATAGTAGACACCTCCCTCATTAGTGTTCAGAACTTCCTTTAGGTATCTGATGTCCTGATCCCTCGGACAGATGGATGTTGTCTACAAAGATAATGTGGGGAAGTTCATGTCAAGTAGTTAAAATGTGTCAGTGCCAGAACTGAGCCGTGTGGTGGATTGTTCTTCCGAGAGCTCCAGGAGTGTTTTCTTTTGGACGCTGGTGACCTCTTAGCAGAAGATCCCCCATCCATGGTCATCTTTTCAATAGGAACAATGGAAATTGGTCAGAAATAGGGTTGGAGACCATTCTCATTGCAGGTGCTTAATCTTGAGCATTTGATCACAGCAACTACAATTTAACCTAAAACCCGACTGATCAACTTTCTGGATTAACTCAGGACATCTGAGAAAGGAACTCCAGAATTCCTTGCTTCCTGGTTTCACTGCTGACTGGCCTGACTATAACTTTAAAATGTGTACATGGGATGTGGGTGTGGCTGGATCTGCCAGCATTTTATACCTATCACTAATTGCCTGTGAGAAGGTGGCAGGGAGATGCTGTCCTGAATCTCTGCATTTCATTTTTGGTAGGTACACCCACCATACTGTTAGGGAGGTTTAATGTTCCAGGATTTAGTTTAGTAGTGACAGTGAAGGAACAGCGATCTATTTTCAAGTCAGGATTGTGATGGTGAGTGACTTGGAGGGGACTTTCCTGATGATGGTGTTACCGTGTATCTGCTGCCCTTGTCCTTCCACATGTGAGTAATTATGGGTTTGGAAGGTGCTGTCTGAGGAACTTTGGTCAATTTTTTGCAGTGTATCTTGTAGATTAAACTCTGCAGTCCCGCATGGAATTGGCAGGAGCTCTGGAAAAAAGACTCAAATTGCCAATGTTTTGGAAGGAAGTCTTCCAAAATTACTAGATGGGTTCATTTAAACTCTATGCAGAGTAGATCACTGTAGTGATTGGAACCAGGTTGACCTAGTTGATGACGGGTCATTGATTGGGGTTATTAACCTGGGCCAACTAGGAAAGCCCTGGCTGACTAACATAAGCAGGAGATGAGAATCTCCCTAGTTCAGGTGACTGACTCCAAGCTGGCTAGTCACAGCCAGAGTGCTGTGCACAAGTAAATAAAGGGTGCCTTGATGACAGGATACCAGCCTCTGTGTATTTATTTCAGTGGCGACGAGAGAAAACAGGACATGCCTGAAGAACAGTTATCTTGGAGTTGGGATAAGCATTTCTGGATCATGCCTTTATTTGGGAAGCTTGACTCAATTGATCCTGCTGTCGAAGACTGGGCCCAAGATGTGGAAAGAATGCGATTTTTTTCGGCCAAATGACATTGGGGCAGATGGAAAGTAATGAGTAATCCTTCTGACTGCTTGTGGACCCGCAGCATTTTTGGTTATAAGGAGCTTAACTTTCCCACAGACACCAGGCACTAAAACTTTCCAAGAGTTGACGGACCTGGTTAAGGAATATTATGACCCCAAAACTCCTCTAATTCTGAGACACTATCGGTTTTATTCGGCTGTTAGAGAACCAGGGGAATCCACACCAGGATTTTTGACGAGTTTGAGATGACTGGCAGAGGCATGTGATTTTGGGTTAACACTGACTGAGATGCTGAGAGACCGTTTGGTATGTGGGATTAATGACATAACCATGCAGAAGCACCTTAAAGCCAAAGCCCAACTGGACTTCAAACAGGCTTTACATTTGGCTCTGTTATTAGAAAATGCAGCAAGTGAAGCATGGGAGCTACAGGGTATCCCAATAGAAGGGGACTCCTCACCTCTCTGATGGAGCTTCGGGAACACCACTTGAGTGTAGGCAATTGCAGTGCCTCATGTATATTTTGCGTGGAGGGACCCTATGCTGGCCTATAGCAGAACCGCACAACAAAACCAAACCCAGGCCAAGTGGCACAAATGTTCTTCAGGATCTGGACAGGCAAGCCATTGTAGTTGCTGCCCGTATGCAGACTCAAGACAGCAAAGGAGTCCTACAAGGCTTTACTTGAGTAACAAAACTTGTAGGCGGTAAGCAGAGAGTGTACACCCTGGAAAGTCCCCCTACATGTGGGTTGGAACAATTAAATTGCTTAGCAGGTTTAAAGGAACCAATTAAAGTTAGTGTTTGGTTAAATGGTCACCCAGTTCCTATGGAGGTCGAATATAGCTCAGCTATATCTGTGGTTGCAGAATCTGTCTTTAACATGCTTTTCTCAGGACTCCAATCCTTACGTTTGCACAAGACCTCAGCCAAACTGAGAACATACATTGGGGAACCGTTGTGTTGAGGGTATGACTTTGGTTCCAGGTCTCCAACGAGAAACAGTTGGTGTGGTTACCACTGATGGTAGTAAAAGGCTTGGGCCCAAGCCTTTTGGGGTAGTATTGGTTGAGAAAGATTCACCTCAATTGGCTCAACATTTTTTGGTTAGAAAATGGCTGCCTCAGTGAAGTCCTAGTGAAATACTCAGGAATGTTTCAGGAACGCCTTGGGTCTATCAAAGAGGCCAAAGCCACTTTACATGTTGACCAGGCAGCAATTCTGAGGTTTTTGCAAGGCCTGCCCGGTGCCATTTGCCTTGCGGGCAAATGTATAGGCGGGAATCAGGAGACTGGAGAGTGAAGGAATTATCAAACGAGCCGCGGTTCGCAGAATGGGCAGCACCCGTCATACCGATTGTGAACCCTGACGGCTCAGTTTTCCTTTGTGGGGATTTTAAGCAAATGGTAAACCGCTTCTCACAGCTGGATAAATCCTTCACATAGAGGATTTGTATGCAAAGTTTCCAGGGAGGGGGGTGCGGTATTGGAGTTGGGCATGAGCCACGCCTACCTGCAATTGCGACTGGATGTGGAATCTCAGAAGTAAACCACAATTAATACACATAAGGGTTTATATCAATATACCAGGCTGCCATTTGAGGTATAATCAGCCTGCGCCATTTTCCTGTGGACAATGAAGAATGTTTTACAAGGGCGGCCCCACCCTGTTATTTATCTGGATGACGCACTAATAACAGGGAAGACCAATAAAGCGTGGTTGGAGAACTTGGACATAGTGCTTAAACATTTCTCCCAAGCGGGCTAACACCTTAGAAAGGAAAAATGTGTGTTCCAGGCACCTTAAGTGACCTACTAGGGTTACAGATTCGACAAAACCGGGTTACACCCGCTGGAAGAGAAAGTGAAGGCAATCAAAGGAGCCCCAGCTGCCATGTCTGTACCGGAGCTTAGGTCTTTCCTTGGGCTGGTGAATCATTACAGGAAATTCATACGTAACCTGGGCCTCCATCCTGGCACCCTTACACCTGCTAATGGAAAATGGTCGGCCTTGGAAATGGTCACGTAGCTAAGAAGGAGCCTTTAGGGATGTGAAAAGCAGCTATTGTTACCTAAGGTGCTGGCCCACTACGATCCGAAGCAAGAGGTGGCGCTAACATGCGATGCTTCCCCGTATGGTATCGGGGTAGTGTTGGCTCAACGGTGACCCAACAGAGAGGAACACCCAAAAGCGTATGATTCCTGGGCTTTGACTGATGCCAAACACAAATATAACCAGATAGAGAAGGTCTGACGGTCATCTTCGGTGTGAGGAAGTTCCACCAGTACCTTTATGGATGGGAATTTGTCACAGTAACAGATCACAAACCCCTGTTAGGGTTACTGAAGGAAGACGAGGTGGTGCCGCCTATAGCTTCGGGTAGAATTCAGCCCTTATTCTCAGTGTTTACAAGTACAAGTTAGAACACCATCCAGGAAGCCAAGTGGCTAACGTAGATGCCTTAAGCCACCTCCCACTGGCAGATACTCCACTGGTGGTGCCTCCCCTAGAAGAGTCTGTTTTGATTTTAAACTTCTTGGACGGCCTTCTAGTCACTGCTGGCAATATCTGACTGTGGACACACAAAGACCCGGTTCTAGAGAAACTAAAACAGCTGGTGATGATGGGGGAAACAGAAAGGCCTTCACAACCCAGATTGAAACCTTTCCGGACCCAGCAAAACCAGATCACCGTAGAGGATGGCATCTTACTGTGGGGAGCAAGGGTGAATGTCTCAAGTAAAGGTCACTGCCAGATATTGGCTGAACTGGACCAGGATCATCCAGGGGTTTCTAAAATGAAGATGCTAGCAAGAAGCTATGTCTGGTGGCCAGGGGTGGATGTTGACACAGTTGCGTTGGTGAGGCAGTACCCAGACTGCCAACAAGGACAAGCATTGCCACCAACAGCGTCCCCACATTTGTGGGAATGGCCCAGAAAATCCTGGGCTTGGTTACATGTCAACTGTGCAGGTCCTTTCATGGGTTCAATGTTCCTGGTCATTGTGGATGCCTGTTCAAAGTGCTTGGACATGCATAAAGTTTGTTCAGCAAACTCCGAGATGACGATTGGGAAGCTGAGAGCATCATTTGCAATACATGGGCTCCCAGAAGTATTGATCACGGACAGCGGGACATCATTTACCACCATGGAATTCAAAATATTTCTTAAGGTCAAATAGCATTTGGCACATAAAGACAGCTCCATACCATCCATTGTCCAACGGTCTCGTGAAAAGAGGGGTTCAAGAGGCTTAAAGAAGCAGCCTACAGTGTCAATTGATACCAAATTGTCCCGGTTCCTGTTCGACCATAGGACCATTCTACACACAACAACAGGGATAGCTCTGGCAGAGTTGCTGATGGGGAGAAGACTCCACACCAGATTAAACCTGATATTGCCAGACCTGGTGAGGAGGGAGAAACAGCAGCAGGAATGCCAATGCTGGAGACATGCTGCCTCTAAGCAAGACAGACAATTTACCTCAGGAGACGAGGTTTGGTGCTCGAACCATGGAAATGGCCCTGTATGGGAATGAGGCATGGCTGATGCGAAATCAGGTCCCGTCACTTACAAAGTTCGGGCAGGTGAGCAAACATGTGGGTCACTTCAGAGTCCGAGATGGATGCAGCCTCGAAACCGTTACCACTGGAAGAACGAGGAAACTCTCCTGAGACACTCCGGACACAAGAGGCAGGCTACAGTCCAGTGCAGGCTACCCATGTCAGAGTCTGAATCAGATGAACTGGATTTGGGGTGTAAACTTGGCAGAAAAAGCTACAATCCAAAGACCAGGCCTACATCCCCAGACTTGGTGGTGGTGGGGGTGGCGGATGGGAGCACTGACTGGAACCAGGTTGACCTCATTGACTACAAGGTCTTGATTGGGGTTGTCAACCTCAGCCAATCAGGAGAGCCCTGGCTGACTAAAATAACCAGGAGATGAGAATCTCCTCAGTTCAGGGGCTGACTCCGAGCTGGCTGGTCACCATTTACTATGTAAATGCAGCATCTTGACCCTTGGCTTCTCAACTGGATATCCAGCTGGCCCCTTTTCTGTATTAGGGGTTGATTCAGTGCTTCTGCTGCACTCCCACTTCCCAAACACTATTGTGCAACCACCAACCCTCATTACTGAGAAGGGATCATAAGCCACAGAATGAGAACAACAATATTGTCATTCTCTCAATCGCTTGCATACTCTGTGATTGCAGAGTCTCCCTTGGGATCTAACATAAACCTTGGGATTCTGTGTAGTCAGAAGAAATAATTTAGTTTTATGGCAGGGATCACTATTCAGCATGCTGTTAGATTAACAGGTTTCCCCCAAGAAATATTACTCCAAAGAAATATTACTTGCAATATAAACATTTATTTATCGAATAACAGAATAAATGTAACAATATAATCACTGTAAAGCCAAATATGCTGTTGAAGTTCCTTACACTGATGACACAAGAATAAAAAATGTCAAAGGGAACAACAATTTATGTGATATGAGAAACAGAGTGCAAATCAAGGAGTTGCTGCCTTGGCCAATCACAGTCCACTTGCCAACCAATCAGCACCCTGTTTCTCACACAGCATCAATTGTGTTTCCCTTTGAAATGTGTTATTCTTATGTTTGTCCTGACCAGTGCAAGAAAAAAGCTTCAATAGTTGGTCTCTTTTCTCAACAATACTCAAGTTCTGAACTTTTAAGGATTAAAACAAGAAAATGAGGTAAAGTTATAGAAGTTGCTTCCTTTTCCTCAACCTCATCTAAGATTGGCAGTGCATATGAATGTTCTGAAGCACAGATTATTTGGAATTCATATCAATTTTGCTTTAGCTGTTATGTGACAAGTATACACAAGGCAATTTTTTTAAAGACACTTATAATCCTTGGTCAATGGTGCCCTCTTGTGTTAGTAACTTTGGGTTTGTGTTTAATGAATGCTCAACAGATTAGCGTATGCTAAGCCAATGTCACGGAGGCATGAGGGGTGATGGCTGTACGGTTTGTTCTTACTTTTTAAAATATTTTAATTTAGTCATGGGACATGGGCATCGCTGGCAGGCCAGCATTTTATTGCCCATCCCTAGTCATAGTCACAGAGTTATCAAGCATGGAAACAGACCCTTTGGTCCAACTTGTCCATTCCGACCAGATATCCTAAATTAATCTGGTCCTATTTGCCAGCATTTGGCTCATATCCCTCCAAAACCTTCCTATTCATTCACCCATCCAGATGGTTTTTCAATGTTATAATTGTACCCACCTCCACCACCTCCTCTTGCAGATCATTCCATAACGCACCACCCTCTGTGTGAAAAAATTGCCCCTCAGGTCCCTTTTAAATCTTTCCCCTCTCACCTTAAACCTCTGCTTTCTTGAGAAGGTGATAGTGTGCTGCCTTCTTGAACCACTGCAGTCCACATGCTGGAGGTTGACCCACGATGCTGTTAGGGAGGGAGTTCCACGATTTTGACCCAGCAACAGTGCAGGAACGGCAAAATACTCCCAAGGCAAGATAATGAGTGAGTTGGAGGGAAACTTGAATGTGGTGGTGTTCCCATGTATTTGCTGCCCTTGTCCTTCTAGATGGAAGTGGTCATGGATTTGGAAGGATCTTTGGTGAATTTCTGCTGTGCTGTTACTGAGCGCCAGTGGTGGAAGGAGTGGAGTTTTGTGGATGTGGTACAAATCAAGCAGGCTGCTTTGTCCAGGATGGTGTCAACCTTCTTGTGTGTTGTTGGAGCTGCACCCATCCAGGCAAGTCGGAATTCTATCACAGTCCTGACTTGTGCCTCGCAGATGGTGGACAGGCTTTGACAAGTCAGGAGCTGAGTTACCGGCTGCAATATTCCTTGCCTCTGACCTGCTGTTGTAGTCATTGTCTTTATGTGACAAGTCCAGTTGAGTTTCTAGTCAACTGTAACCCATGGACGTTGATAGTGGGGAATTGAGTGATGGTAACAATACTGAATGTCATGGTTAGGTTGTTTCTTATAGGAGATGGTCATTGTCTGGCACTGTTGTGAACGTAATTTTTTATTTCATCTACAAAGTCCCACAGCCTGAGGTGGATCTTTTAGACAGTTTGGCTCAACAACCGGCAGTCCCAGTGGCTGTATTCAAACTGTTTCAGGTTTGTCTCACAGACTACACCTGGCATTAATTCCTTCCCAACTCTGACAATGAAGATCATATCTCAATTTTCAGAGGTGAGTATGCAAAACCAGGAACTTAGCTGAATGGTGGATGAAAATTTGGCTTTTTTTTGCAACAAGTTTGGATTCTGTACGGCCTGGCAGAATGATATTCTTTAATTAACTTCATTGTTCAAACGCCCGCTGAGTTCTGCTCCAAACCTTTTTCAAGAAGGCTCCAGAAAACAGTTTGCAAACTTGAGTCCAATAAAATTTTTAAAGTGCGTGTATGTGCAAGAAAAGCAAGTGATTACACAAAGGTCAGGAGGTATATATTCCCACAAATCTGTTCCACTATTCGATGAGATGATGGCTAATGCACGACTTAGCTGCCTTTGCTCCCTACCCCAGCGACAGAATCAGACACAGAAAATCAAACTGATAACTCAACCACCCACCCCGGATCACCGATCGAGGTCGAGTAAATCTCCTCGCGGTTCTCTGTTCAAGAAAGATGACACAGACGCAGACGGAGACGGCACTCAGAAGCAGAGGGAACCAGGCGTGGTCTGGGGTGGGCGGGGCTACGTTTGCGCGCCCGGGCCGATCTGGGGGCGGGGCGGGGCGTGAGGACGACCGTGCAGTGGGTGGAAGGGGCAATGGCGGGGGGCGGGACAGAGGGCGGGGCTATGTGCAGAACACGACGTGGTGTTGGGGCGGGGCTGCGTAAGGAGCTGGGCCAAATGGGCGGTGCTGGGGAATGGGGCGAGGCTTCTGATTTGTGTAGGAGGGGGCGGGGTCTACGGGTGCGGCAAATTTGCACCTGCACCGGAGCGGGCGGAGCGGGGGGAGCGGGCGGGGGCAGGAGGCGATGCTGGGTTTTGGAAAAATGGGGGGGGTTAGTATAAAGCGGGGCGACGGTCGCGGCTGGAGTCGAAGTGGGTAGGGGCTGGGCAGCGCGTTTGTAGGAGCAAAGCCGGAACGTTGGCAGGGACATTCTGGTGGGGATGACTGGAACGCGGAGGGGCGTGGCCGTGATGGTTTCGGGGTCATTACGTTAACGGGGCGTGGTTACTGACGAACAGCGGGTCGAGTTTTTTGTCACCCGCGCGCTGCGTCAGTTCCGCTCGTATCTGGGGTGAAAGGGGAAAGGTTAAAGATTAAAGATTGTCGTCGGTTGGGACGTGCGCTGCTGAAATGACCACATTACGTGCGTTTTGTTGTGACGACCTTTTTCGCTTCAACAACATGTGAGCAAACTGCAGTGTGACGGGAATGTTAGTCTTCTAAAGGCGAAAGGGATTAAATTGTGTGGGGAGAATGCGGGAACAGGGTTCTAATTTGGTTGGTTATATCGAATGACTGAGGCTGGAAGAGCCGAATGGCCTACTCCTTGCTCCTATTTGCTATGTTTTTGATCTATAGGGTGAAATATCCAGGGCTACAGGCGTGACTGTAGGCTTTCTGGCCTACTCCTCCTATCAGTCTGCTCTGTCACTCGATGAGATAATAACTGACTCGGTAATAATCGACTCCACTTTCCTGCTTATCCCCTGCTTCCCACATTGATCACATCTGTCTGTCTCAGCCTTGGATATACTTACTTAGCTTCTACAGCCCCTCTGTGGTGACTGCTGTACAGGCAGAGCAAACTGTTTGGTGAGACTGTGTTAACATGCTGATTGGTTGCAATGGATCAGTGAAGCAGGAGGACATATGCCTATTATATCTGTACTGCTATGTTTATCCAATTAGTTCCACTCCTGTCCTGCTCTT
This sequence comes from Ginglymostoma cirratum, assembly GCA_024137785.1. Taxonomy (NCBI): domain Eukaryota; kingdom Metazoa; phylum Chordata; class Chondrichthyes; order Orectolobiformes; family Ginglymostomatidae; genus Ginglymostoma; species Ginglymostoma cirratum. Next base: position 16,908,243 of record JAHRHZ010000275.1, read on the forward strand.
TCCCCACAGTCTTGTTACTGTTACATTTTCAAACATTTCCCTTTGAAAGATGCTGTTGAATATGTTTCCTTTAATCTTCTAGGTATCAATTTCCAGATTGTCATAACACTGCATGAAGGAGTTTTCCTTGCTTTGTCTCTGGATTTTTTTATGAATCACCTTAAATTTTTGGCCTCTGGTTTCCCACAATATAAGTCTGTTTTCTCATGGGCATTAATGCATTACACAATGCAGAGTCTTGTAACAGAAGATGGAATAACATGCAGGAATAATAGATGAAGAAACATCAAAAGTGAATTGGCATGGTTGATGTGAGAAAAGCTTGAGTAAAATGACAGAAGCTCGTGATGTAGGTTTAGAAAGCTTGTTATATTGCAGTACTGGTGATTGAGCAGATGTAAAGATTGAGCCAAACATTAAGATTGTACACAATATTGCTCACTGAGTGAGAGACACGGACAATGGCAAGGACCAACATGTGGGAAAAAAATATATAAGGGCCTACTATTGAATGACTCTTGAGTTGACTAGTTGGCAGGGCGTGAAAAATGTTTGCAGGAGCCGAGGTTGGTGCATCACACAAAGCTAATCTCTCAGAGCTGGACACTAGGGAGGCAACTGGAGTGGAAGTGCATGATAAACTGCTATGTGCTGATGAAGGGTAAAACAAAACAAGCCAGTATGGCTTGCTGGTCACAACGGAGGTCTTTTCTGGACTTTAGTCAGTGCAGTAACATGCGTAATAACTGAATTGAAAGGATTGAAACAGAGGTTTTTGTGTATATTTATTATATCCTATATATGTATACAGCAACATATGAGTTTGTTTCTAAGTAATGTACAGAATCAACTGCATTTTGTTACAACCAAGGTGGGGATGTGCATAATATTTTTCTGAAGTTCCACTAATTGGCTAGGATGCAACATGTGTTTTTTTAAAAAAAATCAATATGCCAAGTTCTGAGGAAGGGTCACTGGACCCAAAATGTAACTCTGATTTCTCTCCCAGATGATCGCAGACCTGCTGAGGTTTTCCAGCAATTTCAGTTTTTGTATCAAAATTGCCAAATGTGTATAAATGCTAATCTTTCCATTTGAGTACAGATCCCTCAACTGGGTTCCCGTAATCGATAATGACTCTATTGATTTTATTATAAAGCAATACTTATTCAATAAAAATACAGGGTCATTTGCACACAGCTTTGAATATGACAGTATGAATTTCTACCCTTCTAAATAACCTAAAACACGTACGCACACATCTCCACATCAGTTAAAGCAAAATTCAAGAAACTTTCTCTACAGAGAGCTAGTGCACTCAAAAGCATGGAAAAATAATAGTTAATTGTGGGGGGATAAAAAATGTAACTGGAACCAATCCAGATGCTGGCATCCTAGCACATGTCAATAGATCACAAAACACATATGGTTGTCACTGGGATATTTTCAGAAGCAGTTTGTTCAGGAGATGTTAAGAGGAAGTTCTCCAGAAACTTAGGAGAATAGCTGTATCATGTTTTACTCTCTCTCTCTAGATTCTCCGAAGAATTTTCAAAATAGATGGATGTGCTGGGTGACTGATTTCAGTACGCTACCTACCAACTGAGCTCCAGACAATACCCAGTAGCCACAGTTTTCGACAACTTCAGCTTGGGAATGTCATTTTTATTTTAGTGAACAAGTCCAAATTATTAACTTAATTCATGATTTCCAGTATGAGTCTTTTGAAAAAGGTCCCAAATGTCCTTTCAGTAATCATTTTAAAAAGAGCACAGGTCCATACCTCCTCAGCCTATTAAATGTCATTGCAAGCCAATATGTACGCTCCTTTAAACAAAACTTTTTCAAAAAAAAATTTACAATGGAAACATGTTTGTAAAAGTCAAATGCCTTGAGGCACTTGGGAAATTTGGACCACTTGTGTTGGGAACTGTTCTCTTTCAGAAAAATGAATCTGCTATTGTCCTGCAGAAATTACATAATTAATTGCTGTATCCTTAAATTTGTATACACAAGAACACTTTTATCCTGGATACATGGTAACATGGGAATAAGTACAGAATTCTTTCATTGCAGTACATTCTAACTTCTAGAATATGCTACTGTATCTGTGCAGAGGAGGCAGACAATTGAATTAGTTGTGTATTGTTGACAAAGCTTCCCATTATATTCGCAAATGAAATGTGTCCCTGTTGGAAAATCATGTTGCAGTGTACAATCAAACTCCCTTCGACTTTTGTGTTTGGCTTTCTTGGAAGGTGAAATCACCAAAGCTGTTCAGAAGTGTCCAGCAAGAGATATTCGTTGGCATGAAGCATGCCCCTTCCTTGGATATGTGTGGAATTATAATATCAACTGCATGTTTTTGATGATGGGCCTAATGTGTGAAAGTAGGCACTAATGAGACGGCTCACATGTAAACTATAACTGGCAGAGCACCACATGGATCCATTTTGGGGCCTCAGACATTTGCTATCAATAATCGAAGAAGAGATCAAATACATGTTAGCTAAATTTGCTAATGACACTAAGATATATAGGGAAATAGATGATGAGTCTGCAAAGAGATTATGGATAAGTGAAGTGGGTTTTCTTTCTAATTCGGAGTATTATTAATCTGTGGAATCCTTTTCCCTATCTTTAATGAAAAGCTGAGTTAAATAGATTTTAATAGAGGGAGTTTGAGGGTTATGGGGAAAATCAGGAAGTAAACTTGAGACCACGACAGATCAGCCATAATCTTATCAAATAGTGAGACGGGTTCGAAGGGCCGAACGCTAGTCTTCGTCTCTGTCCATTGTTCCTCTGCGTCTTGTCAGGAAGGAAGGAAACTAAAGTGTTTCTACTTGTTATCATAAATCCCAGCTGAAAGTCACCTGTAAACCCTGCCTAATGCCTGGCAAAATATGTGACTCTGTGGTATTGCTGAACACAGTTCATTCATTGCATGATGTTCACACACCTTATCCTATTAAATTGAATTGTCTTTAAGAGTTTATTGAGCAAAGGGTTTTGCAATGTTTGTGCCACAGTGATTTTGTTTATTTCAAAATGTATTTCTTGAAAGTGATACCTGTGTGATGAAAGCGATATGTGGCTTTACTTAGAGCTTTTCCAAAGAAACCCCTGTTATGTGATTCTAATACTGCTTAATATTTAAAATGGGAGATTGAACTTCTTGTAATTTGCTTTTCTTTGTATTGCAGAAATTTGGATCCACTAACGGAAACCGTATCCTTGTGCCCATCTGTTACCACTTTGATTTCCTGTGGGGAGTCTTGATTTAATGTAACATGCAATGCCACTGAGTTTAATATGCTAGCCCTTTATTTTAGTTAATCATTATTAAGAATGCTTTATGTTCATGTTTAGTTCATTTCTGGTTTCTTAACATAAGTAATATGCTTGGTGAATGGTGGATTCAGAATATTTTAGTCCTTTATGATTGAATTTGTTAAGTCATCTTTAGTTGATGTCATAAGTGCTTACAACCTTCAAAAGTTGTGCTACAAAATAACATGTTGCCATTCAATGAGCTCATGCCCTGATTATTGGATTTACCTTGGCCTATCCTGAATTGGACATACCATCTTCTTAATTTGGCTGGTATAGTTCCTTTCACCTTGTGGTGCAGTGGAGATTTTTTAATTAATTTGACTTGATGCATTCACACAATCGCTGGTAGAGCCATAGTTTACAAAAGCATTTCACTCAAACTCTAGTTGTGGAGTTATTGTACTTGTATGGCATTGTGATTCTTTGCTCGCTGTAGAGTTGGATCCATGACATCTAGCCATTTGGGGACAGCGTTGAACTTGTACTACATTCAGCTTTGATATTTTACCATTTTAGGTTACGAACTCTTGAAAGTACAAACACTGATCAGCATCGTTGTTAGTACTGTTTGGAAGCCATTCCTTGATCTTTGAATTGAACAGCTTGCTAGACCATTTCAGAGCAGAGTTAGCAGTCACCCTATGGGTCTGGAGTCATATGTAGGTCAGACTGGTAAAGATGGCATACTGCCCTCCTTTAAAGGATATTAGTGAACCAGACAGATCATTTTTCTGATGATCGATGACAGCATCATGGTCACCATTACTGAGTTTAGTTTTCAATTCCAGATTTATCGATTGAATTGAAATTCTACCTGTGGAATTTAAACAGTGGCCCCATAGCATTGGCAAGGGTCTCTGGATTATTAGGTCAGTGATCTTCTGCTATGTCCCCATCTCTTGCATGTTGATCTGAGTTAGGAAAACAGGAGTATTTGCTATTTGAGAAATCAGAAATGCGAGAGAGAAGTTTGCAGTGAAAAATTGCATTTAATTAGCTTCCTTTGACATGTTACAACAAACTGCAAACTATAACAAATAAAGTTATATTTATGGAATATATTTTGTTGTATGGTTGATTTATTATAAATCTGACCTTTATTATTAGGCTTTTCTTCATGGTTATTTTTCTTAAGTGTGTAGTATGGGATACCCTTTTACCTGCAGTATCTCGCTCATTGGCCAGAATATTTCATTGTCGCAGAGGCACCTGGAGGAGAGCTAATGGGTTACAGTAAGGATCCAATATCATGTTCACTAAAATGTGGTACACATGTCAGATAAAACTTATATTTTCTGATATCAAATGTGCCTTTTCACTAGATAAATTAATTGAAAAATTTTAAATCCTAATATGTTCTATTTGAGCATTATTAATGTGCTGTAATAATGTTGCAGATGCTATTCCTCAAAACCAGCCTTATCTAAACCATTAACTTCAATTAGAGTTATTACTGTATCTCACCCTGGTTGTTTCTATATCTACAGCCCTTCTCTCCATTCCCTTTAGTCCAAAGGATCCATTGTTAAATAGACCTGGCAGGTAATCTGGTTTAACTATTCACTGCCAGATCTGGCTAGAGTACTTGGTGTTAGAGATAACAAGGTGTAGAGCTGGATGAACACAGCAGCCAGGCAGCATCAGAGTAGCAGGAAAGCTGACGTTTCAGGTCTGGACCCTCTTTCATTTCACGCTCTCGCTCTCCACTCTTCCACCACCACCACCACTGCCACCACCACCAACCTGTATAAGGTGAGGTTATTAATGGCTCTTCCTCAGTACTCTCTTCCTCTTCAAATTTACCATCATCACCCCCTTTTAAAAAGCCTTAACTCTCTCCTTTGTTGCAAATTACTTGTCTCATTTCCAGCCTTGCTTTTCTTTCTAAAGACTTTGAACATGCTGCTGCCAATCCATATCCATCTTTCCCAGAACTCCATGTTTGAACTTCTGATAAAATTTGCACCTTTGCCATGGTACTGACATGGTTCTTATCTAGTTCAGAAATGACATCCCATGTGAACTGATCAAAGTGAACTGTACTGCCTCATCCTTCTTGACCTGTCTGCGACATTTGACATGATTGACCCACCTTCCTAACCTCTCTGCTGTTGTCCAGCTGTGTGGGACTTCACTTGTCTGTTTTCATTTCATTTCCCATCCATTTCTATCCAGACAATTGTCTGCATTAGCTTCTCTCTGCCCATACCGCCATCTCCAGTTTCATCTAAGTATCTGACTCCTATTTATTATCTGCATGCTGCCCCTCGGTGGTGTAATGTGAAAACACAGTGTCAGATTCCACACAGACGCTGATGACACCAGCTGTACCTCACTATAACCTTTATTTCCACACTTCTGTCTTTAAATTGTTACACTGCTTGTCTAGTACTCAACACTGGATAACCGGAAGTTTCATCTTCCTAAATATTAGGAAGGCCAAGGCCATTGTCTTTGGTATCTAAACAAGCCTTATTCCCTAACTCTTGACACCATTCCTCTCCCTGGCAGCTGCCTTAGGCTGTTTACAGTTCTGATGAAAAGTCATCCACCTGAATTACTAACTCTGTTTCCAGCTCCGAGTGTATTCTGACCTGTTGAGTATTCCCAGGATTTCTGTTTTTATTTTGGGCCATACACAACCTTGTGATTGTATTTGGCCGAAAAGATGACTTTCCAACCACACATCTGTGCTACCATTTAGACTGCCAGTTTCCTGCTCTGTAACAATAAACTGTTGTCTCAGCTCATCTGCTGATAAAGGCCTCAACCATGCTTTGTTACCTAGACTTGACTATTCCACTATACTCCTAGCTGGCTTTTCAACTTGCACGCTGCATAAATCTGGAGTCACACAGGACCCTACTGCCTAAACTCCTAAGTCATACCAAGTCTGATTCACCTGTCACCTTGCTGACCGACATAGGTTTCTGGTTAATTACTGGCTCAATTCTAAAATTTTCTTCTTTATTTTTAAATCTCTCCACAACTTCCCTACATGTCTAACCTTCTTCCGGCCTGTGACTCAACAAAATCTCCTCCAATTCTAGACTCTTGAGCATTCCTGAATGTTAACTACCTATCAATAGTGGCTGTACCCCTCACTCAAGAAGCTATTAACTGTGGAATTTGCTCCATATCTTTCTCTGTCTCTTTGTCCTCCTTTAAGATACTGTTTAAAATAATTTGACTAAACCTTTTGTAATCTGTCCTAGTATTTCTTTTATGTTTATGGCTTGATATTAATTTTGTTTGATAGCACTCCTGTGAAACTGCTGGGGGCTCCGTTAGTTGTGCTATTTAAGTATAAGATATTGTTGAATTGAAATGTTACATTAACGTGACTTTACAGTTTCTTCCATACATTTGATCATTGTATTGTTTAGAAATGCCAAATTTATTTTGATAAAATTAACCCATCTAGCATTCATTTTGACTGCATTACTTCTCCCTGACATTCTTTAAAATAAAGAGTAAAGAAATTAGAAATTTTCCCAGAACAGAACATACTCCAGTAAGAATATCTGCTGTTTGTTGAGTGATAAATGCATAAATTCTCCTTATGCATACCTAACAGCAGTCAGTCAGTCTTTGTCTCCTTCATGTTATAAATAACTATGTTTTATATGGAATAATGTTCCTTACTTTGTGGAATTATCTGAAATTACCATCAGTGGTGTCAGCAGTAATTTACCAATTATGTTTGTTTTTATGTGATCTGTCCAGTGACAGCGCATATTTTTCAAGGCAAAGTACAAGTAAAGATAGTCATTTGGAATGTTTGATAAGCTCCCCACTGTTTCAAGAGTGAAAATATCTGGAGCTTTTAATTTGACTGTAGCAGTCTTCTACTTGAAAGACAAGCAATCCTGATGTGACCTGCATTCTGAACAACAGTGAAATGCTTGACTTCATACAGCAGTTACTTAGCAGTAATTAGACTTTCAGCCTTAAAGGCACACATCTTAATTTTAAAAACTAAGTGATATAATTGTCATGACCTTATTACATTGCATGTCCTCTAATTTAATAGCAAACATCTATTGGTATATATAAATGCTTTGAATTTAGCATGGCAAATTAAAAATGGAAGCGAAGTATTTACCTGTTTAGTGTCAAGTGAGATTCGCTAGCAGTTTTTAGGAAGAGGATCTCTTCGACCTTATCAACTTATGCTTAATGCAAAGCATTTCTCAGTTATCTAGTTAATTGAAGTATTTAATTTTAATCATTTGAACTCTCCTACAAATGTCTGTTTCAAAATTTATGCATTCCACTTGACCGGTTTTGATTCCATATTATTTTTAGTTTTGATGTAAGAATTTTGGGTTACATTTCATAAAATAGTTTTAATTGATTTCATGGAAGCATTTTACAGTGTTTAAGTAGATCAAAAGAGAATACAGTGAATATTTCCGCATACATTCGAATATTAAGAAGTTTAGCATTTTAGTCTGGACTCAAGCCTTCATACATAGGTGGCTTACTATATTCATTAGCTGATACAAAGAAATTAAATTGGCAGGGAGGTATTTCCAAAGTATGTTGTTGTCTGGACCCTAGTGTTGTTCTTTTAAAATGTTGCATCTCCTGCTTACAATTCAAATTCCTACACCAATCTATGGTTATCACACAGTTTTCAAAGCAGACCATGAATCCCAAAGCTGCTAGTGCAGTATTTGAAATATATCAATATTCCTGAAAAGGAATTGGAAACTGATGCAAACCATATTGTGTGGAAGCATATTAGCTGAAAACCTTGTTGTTTTACCTGCAATAAGATTCTACAAACAGCACTTAGGGTATTGAAACTTTAATTCGGTTTGCGAAATATAGAAATTGCATAAAGAAATCAGTAAAAGCAATCAGACACTGCAAATCATTTGCAAAATACAATGAGTGAAGATCCCAACCGGAAACGTCAACTTTCCTGCGCCTTGGATGGTGTCTGACCTGCTCTGCTCCTCCAGCTCCATGTTTTATTGACTCTGACTTCCAGCATCTGCAGTCCTTGCTATCTCCTAGTGTGAAAAGTTTGTTGGGATCTGAAACTAGTGTAAATTGTATTGATAATGTGTGATGAGATTTTTTAAAAAAGCCGTCTAATTGTTTATTTTCTAAGTTATGGGGAAAGCTGAAGGATCAGTGGCAAGAGAGGAATGGCATGGACATGTAACAGCCTTATCTGTAGCCCCAGAATTTAGACGCTTGGGACTAGCAGCTAAACTAATGGAACTGCTAGAGGAAATATCTGAAAGGTTCGTGTATCTATTTTGATAATTAACTTGATTCAAAGATACATTTTAAATTGCCAGAAACTGATGAACAATTTGTACTTTTTTTAATTGTAGAAAAGGTGGATTCTTTGTGGATCTATTTGTACGAGTGTCCAATCAAGTGGCAGTGAATATGTACAAACAACTTGGCTACAGTGTTTACCGGACTGTAATAGAGTATTACTCAGCTAGCAATGGAGAGCCAGATGAAGACGCTTATGGTATGATTATGAATTTCTGTCAAATATGTTTAAAGTAAAACTGTGGTAACTGAGTGATAACTGAGAAAGATTAAATGTGAGAATTGTGTTGATTACTTTCTGTATTGGTTTAGCATCGAGTATGAAAAGTTGAGATATGTCTGAGTTTATCTCCAATGCTTTTCACTTTGGTGAAGTTCTTTTTTATTTATTTTAGTGGTAGGTATTTATCTCACTGAGTTATAAATGTGAAGAACACTTGAGTGTTGAAGTTACCAGTGATTATAACTCTTCTGCGAGTGGCAGCCAGTTTTAAAGCACCTTGTGGTTGAGGAACTATTTTTATGAATTGCATTTTGAAGGAGTTGTGTTAAGCAACTTCTATGAAATCACCTGTTTTTAATAAGACCCCTCTAACTGTGCTTTTCTTTTCTGTAACAGATATGAGAAAAGCCTTATCAAGAGATACAGAGAAGAAATCAATAATACCCCTTCCTCATCCAGTTAGGCCTGAAGATATTGAATAACTTTAAGCTGTGGCTGTTGGGCAATGTATAAACCAAAAATTATGATACTTTTATTGTTTTAATAAGAGAATGCTGAGAAGTGTTTCAAGATAAGTTTGGATATTTTATTAAAGATAAGAGCATTTGCTGTTTGACTGTAAATAGTGCTCACTGTTTCAATACTTTGAATAAACATTGTTATATTTTAAAGAGAATGTTGAGACCCAGTATCACATTTGGTTTATAGCCCCAAGAGCCACAGCTTTACCAGAAAATGTTTGAGTTTAGCATATTTCCTCCCTAGCAGATAATAGTCCCTTTAAATACATTAAGTATGTACACAAAAAAAGCTGGTGTGTGTCCTTCATGAATGTTTGTGCATCATTTAAATTGTCATTTTTGTGATATAGAGGATATGTTTGAATACTATTGGCAGCTCCTGTTGAGTCTCAGTACTTTAGGGAAAAGTGCCCGAGTTGCCTGTTGAGGATGATCAACAATGTTTTTGGGAATGTTGAAAGCGGAGCTTAATTTTGAATACTGGTGTTGCTTGAAAACGCTGTGAATAATGTAATTACAATGTTTTTTGTCAACAGAAAAGGTACTCTCTGAATTTGTATCGATAATGTTGGCACTTTACACTCTCAAGGCTTCTAGTTCTTTTATGGCCTTATGGATATTACTTCTTATTTTTTCTGCTATTAACCAGACAGAGCAGCAATCTGTCTTAACAGAAGGTAGCAACTGAGTTTTCATTTGCTCTGTTAGTCCAGCGTACTTCAATTCACCTGAGGGCAAGGGAAGGTAGAAACCCCTTTTGACAGGTAACAGTGGAGATAGGGTTGATAGAGGGTCACAGGATCTCTTGTATTGAACTGAGTAAGGGTTTCTTTAAAAGGTTCACATTTGTTCAGTTTTAATGTAATATTACCAAGGTGCTGTAATAAATTGTCAACATAAATGTTTACTTTAAAATTGATATGTGTACAGAATTTGCATTGGTTCAGTGTTAGCTTGTTGTAGCTTTTCCTGAGAATAATTCCAGTTTTATGATGATAGAATCCTAAATCACTGTATTACTTGAGGTTCTCAGTTGTGAAACATGCAGAAAATAGTTAACGCCAAATATTAGATTTTATATTTTGTGATATCTGTTTTTGAAAACTGCATTGTTTGAATGTGTGCAAACTAGAGAAAAAAAACTGACCACTGTGGTTGAAATTTGATTGATGCTGCCTCAAACCTTAAGGAAGGAGTTGTTTTTTTTTTTGAAAGATCTCTTACATTCATGTCTCTGTAAGCTACAGTTACGATATAATGCACTCCTGTATGGCCAGTCTTATTCTACCCTTCATCAGCATGAGGTATCCCTCTCTTGCCCATGTCCGAATACACAAATCTCTGTTCACATAACCTCCCAGTGTTTGCTGACTTACATCGGCTATCAGTGATTTCATTCTTGTTTTCAAACCTCTCTATGGCCTTGCACTTCCTTACTTCTGTGAACCCCTCCAGCTCTACAATCTTTCAGAATATCTGAGTTCTTCTGAGTCTGGCCTTTTGAGCATCATTGATTTTTAATGGCTCTACCATTGGTGCCTTGGCTGTATGCTGTGGAACTTTCTCTCCACTTCATTACTTTGTTTTTCTTTGACCAAGCTCTTGGCATCTGTCCTACTATCTCCTTTCATGCCTCAGTGCTCTATTTTGAAAAGCTTCTGTGAAGTGCCTTGGTATATTTTATCACCTTTAAGCTTGCAGAAAAGAACTCCAGTGATTCATTTATTTTCTCATGCTCATCAGGATAATGAAATGAAACAATTGAGGTAGTAATTGTAGGCCATTATTATTTGGGCACTCTCCTGATAATTTCTGCTTGTACTTCTTGTAATTGTTATCTTCTGTAATCGTGTACACAGTCAGGGAGTGCCCTTGACAGACTGAGCTTGTTCATCGTAGTTACATGCACTGGAGACAATATAGGTTACCACCCCCAAATGCAAACTTAAGCTTGAGTAAGGTGGACATGGCTTCTTGATAGGGAGTGATCTCCATAGGGGTAACTAACAGATGGTGTTCAAGGGAATGCAGGAACCAAGGTGAGTTTCTGGGGAGTAGGAGGGAGTTTCATGGTTGGTAAAATATGTATGTTATGAAGGTGGTTAAATTTAGATTACGTGTGCGGAGTTAAATGGGACAGTTCACATTGGCTGGTGTTTCACAGATGTATAAACTCAGTGGCAGGAAAAGATAAAAACATGAGAGAAGATGGGTCGGTTATTAGTGATGTAACATTTGAATTTCCTATATTCCTTCCATCTGTCCACTGAAGGTGTGATTCTGGCAGGAATCTTTCTCTTGCTGTCACGTGGATATTTCTCACACTCAAAAGTGGCTACTCAGTCTATCATCGTACCAGCACGTTTATTACCTGATACAGAGGTAAATATATCCAGAAGGGAACAAGGGAGCACTGGCTGATCATCTCTCTCTCGTGCAACACCCCACCCTGCACCAAAATTACCTTGCTGTACCATAATGTGGTTGGGCCAGAACCATGAGCTTGTGCATGAAGCTGCAATCCTACATGTCTGCTTGTTCCCATCCATATCCTGTGGTCGGTACATGACAAAGGTGTCATTGTAAATTGGGTATCTTCAGAGCGTCGCGAGGAGAGACCACTTCTTCAGTAGAGAAGACTGGTTAAAGGCATCCGCAGGGTGTCATGGACAGATATTGGAGACTGGGAAAATATGCTGGAATGGCACCACCATATGACAAATAATTTGGGGCTGCCCAGAGAAGACCTGGTGAAGTAGATTTAAAGGAGGACCTTCAAAAATGAGACACTCCTAGGGCTAAGATGAAGAGATTATAATGGGTTGGTTATAGAGTCTTGCTGCCCATTGTCCCATGTGAGAACCAGAGTAATTAAATCAAAATAGGCGTTTCATCTGTGCTTCCCTCTTAACATTAAAACAACAAAGGAGAACATTTGAAACCTTTTCAAATATGCAGAATTATGTAGGACACAGACCTGTGAAGCATAAATAAAACTGATTCAGGTAAGTGTTCTGATACCTACCTCCTCTTGATGTCTATTTAAGATCTCTACGGTAGGTGACTTTTTCAATTTTTGACTATCCATGTCAACCGTGCAAAGTTCTCCTTACTAACATTTGGGAGTTAGTGCCAAAACTGGGACAGGTGACTCTCAAGACTAGTCAAGCAACAGCCTGACATAGTCATACTCATGGAGACATATGTCCAAGACACACCATTATCATCTTTGGATGTGTCCTGTCCCGCCACCACGACATACATACCAGCAATTTCATTCTCAGTGACTGAGCAGCGGCACTACTGATTAGGACTCAACCAGCTTAAAGGACATAGCTGCTAGACTGGGTCTGTGGCACGTGGTGAGAGAAAAACATGTTTTATCTCAATCCTTTTTGAGTCAAAGTCCTGCCTTTGCATTTAGAATACCCTCCATCATATTGCCTGGTATTATCTCTGTGATAAATAGGACAGGCTTCAAACACATCTAGCAACTCAAGATCGGGCATCCAAGACGTGCTGTGGGCCATCAACAGCTGCAGAATTGTACTCCAGCACAATCTATTATCTTATGGCCAAGCATATCCCTGACTCAATCATCACAATCAAGCCAGGGAAATCAGTCCTGGTTCAATGGAGAGTCTGGGAGCAGCATCAGGCATGCCTAAAAATGAGATATCAACTTTGTGAAGCTACCACGTAGGACTACTTGAATGCTACACAGCATAAGCAGCAAGTAATAGACAGAGCTAAGTGCTTCCCGTGACCAACAGATCAGCTCCAAGCTTTGCAGTCAGAGATGTTGGACTCCCCTACCCTGGGGAGAAAAAAAGACCATAGCTATTCACCCTATCCACATCCCTCATTATTTTATAACTTCTATAAGGTAACCCTCTTCCCACGATGCATCAGGAGAAAAAAAAGTCCCAGCCTATTCAGCCTCTTTCCATAGCTCAAACCATCCATTCCTATCAAAATCCTTGTCTTGCCAGTCCAATCACAAATGGTTGTGAGCAATTAAACAATTCACTAGAGGACAAGGAGGCTCTACAAATATCATCATTCTCAATGATGGAAGAGCCCAGCACATCAGTGCAAAAGATAACGCATTTGTGGCAATCTTCAGCCAGAAGTGCCGAGTGGATGATCCATCTCAGCCTTCTCCTGTGGTCTCCAGCCTTACAGATACCAATCTCCAAACAATTTGATTTATTCCACATGATATCAAGAGGGAAGACAATGGCTTAGTGGTATTATCACTGGACTATTAACCCAGAGACCCAGGTAATGTTCTGGGGACATGGGTTCAAATCCCACCATGGTAGATGGTGGAATTTGAATTAAAAATCTGAAATTAAGAGTCTAATGATGACCATGAATCCATTGCTGATCGTCAGGAAAAATCCATCTGGTTCGCTAATTCCTTTTATGGAAAGAAATCAACCATCGTCACCTGGTCTGGCCTACATGTGACTCCAGACCCACAGCAATGTGGTTGACTCTTAACTGTCCTCTGGGCAATAAGGGGATGGGCAATAAATGCTGGACCTACCCAGTGACGCCCTCATCCTGTGAGCAAATTTAAAAAAAGACATTGGATACTAGAAAGGCTATGGGTCTCAACAACAATTCAGCAATAGCACTGAAGATGTGCTTCAGAACTTGCCATTCCACTAGCCAAACTATTCCAATACAATTACAATACTGGTATCTACCTGACATTGTAGAAAATTTCCCAGGTATGTCCTGGGTACAATAAAGCAGGACAGATCCAACCCAGTCAATTACTGCCCCATCAGTCTAATCTAGATCATAAGTGATTACCTATATTCAGGGGCTGAGGGCATCGCTGGCTAGGCAGCATTTATTGCCCATCCCTAATTGCCCAGAGGGCAGTTAAGAGTCTGTGGGTCAGACTAGGTAAGGATGGCAATTTCCTTCCCTAAAGGGCATTAATGAACCAGATGGGTTTTTCCAACAATCGACAATGGATTCACAGTCATCAGTAGGTTCTTAATTCCAGATATTTATTGAATTCAATTCCACCATCTGCCATGGTGGGATTCGAACCCAGGTCCCCAGAATGTTATCTGGGTCTCTGGATTAACAGTCCAGCAATAGTACCACTATAAAAGAGACAATCTAACCACTGCTGCTTGACGTTCAATGGTGTTACCATCACTGAGTCCCCCACTATCAACATCCTTGAGGTAACCATTGACTATTCACGTTATACAATAATGATCTGGACAAAGAACCTGAAGGCATTGTTGTTAAGTCTGCAGACGACACCAAGATAGATGGAGGGACAGGTAGTGTTGAGGAAGGCTGCAGAAAGACTTGGACAGGCTAGGACAGTGGGCAAAGAAGTGGCAGATGGAATACAATGTGGGAAATTGTGAGGGTATGTACTTTGGTAGGAAGAATAGATGCATAGATTATCTTCTAAATGTGGAAAGGCTTCAAAAACCTGAAGCACAGAGACTTGCAAGACCGAGTTCAGGATTCTCTTAAGGTTAGCATGCAGGTTCAGTTGGTGGTTAGGAAGACAAATACAAAGTTAATGTTAATTTTTTCAGGCTAGAATACAAGAGCAGAGATGTATTGCCAAGGCTGTATAAGGTTCTGTTCAGACTGTATTTGGAATATTGTGAGCAGTTTTGGATCCCATATCCAAGGTTGGATGTGCTGGCCTTGGAGGAGGTTTACAAGAATGATCCTGAGGAGCAGTTAAGGACTCTAGGTCTGCACTCAATGGAATTTTGAAGGACAGAGTTGGGGGGGCGGGGTGGGGAGTCAGATTGAAACTTACAGAATACTGAGAGGCCTGGATAGAGTGGACATGGAGAAGATGTTTCCAATAGCAGTAGGGACTAGGACCTGCCTCAGAGCAAAGGGATAGCCATTCAGAGGAATTTCTTCAGGCAGAGGGTATTAGTCTGTGGAACTCATTGTCGCAGAGGGCTGAGGAGGCCAAGTCATTCAGTTAAAATTAAGGTCAAGATAGATAGGTTTTTGATTGATAAGAGGACCAATACAGGGAGAAGGCAGGATCGTGTGATTGAGAAAAACATCAGCTGTGATCCAATGGTAGAGCAGACTCGATGGGCCAAATGGCCTAATTCTGCTCCTCCATCTTATGGAAACTCAACTGGACTCATCATGTAAATATAGTGGCTCCAAACCAGCTCCAAGGCTAGGAATACTGCAGTGAGTAACTCACCTCCTGACTTCCCCAAGCCTGTTCACTGTCTATAAGGCACAATTCAAGAATATTCACCATTTGGCTGGACAGGTGCAGCTCCAACATCATTCAAGAAGCTTAACACCATCCAGGATAAAGCAGTCCACTTGACTGGCACCATATCTCCAACCAGCCACTCCTTCCACCACCAAGACACAGTAGCAGCAGTATGTACTATCTATAAGATGCAGTGCAGAAATTCACCAAGACATCTTAGATAGCAGCTTCCAAACCTACAATTATTTCCATCTAGATGGTCAAGGGCAACAGATAAACAAAAACATTAACACCTGCAATTTCCCCTCCAAGCACTCACCATTCTGACTTGGAAATAGATCAACACTACTTCACTGCTGCTGGGTCAAAATCTTGGAATTCCCTCCCTAAAGACATGTGGGTCAACCTACAGCACGTGGCCTGCAGCAATTCAAGAAGGCAGTTCATCACCACCTGATGGCAACTGGGGAAGGGCAATAAACGCTGGCCCAACCAGCTACACCCATGTGCCATGACAGAACTTAAAAAAAAAAAGTACCAATGTGAGCACAGCACTAAAAGGAACCACAAGCCTGATAACACAGTGTGGAGCTGGATGAACACAGCAGGCCAGGCAGCAGAGGAGCAGGAAAGTTGACGTTTTGGGTCAGGACCCTTCTATCACCAATGAGGGACTAAAGAAAGAGCTCCCCACACATTCTCTCCAATTATTAGGAGACCCGTCCTGATCCTCGTTTCTGTCATTCAGGTTTGTGCTTTTGATTGCACACTGCCTTAGAATTGAGCAGTGAAGTACTAATGACAACTGTAGTCTACTGATTGGTCAGTCAAACTAAAATCTTTTTATGTCAACCAGTGTTCTGTACTGCTCCCTTGCATCCAGAAGTGCTGTCATACACAAGTGAATGGCATTTTCCCCCATTACCAAATCATTTGCGGCAATTTTCAGCTCTTAGCCACCATTAAATTACCTGTCTTTTCCAATGATTAATTTACATGCAAAGCCTATTAAGGGCAGTGGACACCATCAGAGGTGAGCAATATGTTGGAAGACAGGACATCTAGAGTTCTAGCCACATCCTAGATTTCTTTCAGATGCAACCGTCATTTCACAGAGACCAAGTTCAACTTGGGACAGTAGCTACATTGAAATGTCCCGATTGACACTGTTTCTCCAAACATAGAAAATCAGAATAATAGACTTCTATTCTAAATACAACTAATTTTTAATCTGCGAGTAACAGGGAAGGAGATATTTGACCAAGTAAGTACGTCATGAAAAATACAATTACTTGGAGCTCAAGGCATGAAAGAAGTGGTGGAATTTATCATCCAACGATGTATTCATTCATGGACAACTGTGAAAACAGTCAATCTCATTACAAGTTACTCAAGTTCATTGTCAATTGGCAACCTCACCATTTTCTATGTCAGCAATGTTTTCTTGCCCACCTATTGGTGTAATTTTTACCCTCTGAGTGACTGTTCCAATTTAAACAATTGCAGCAAACTTTTAAGTGTTTAAAAAAAAGTTACAAATTACAACACATGCACAGTAGATGCGGATGGAGAAAAAATTAGTGTGCAATTTCGCAGTCTTTTTGATGATAGGCACGCAGTTACTTCATTGAATTGATGCTTTAGCTGAAGTGAAGGTCTTGTGAACTACAGGATCCTCAGTAAGTTGTGAGGTTTTCTGCAACTGAATTTCCAGGAAGTTGGTTCTCAGATGAATGTGAAGTTGGAAGAGGTTGGGGTAAAAGTCTTTGTTTAGTTGACTTGCAGCTCATTTAATGGCTTTCTGATAGAACTGTCTGAACTACTTCTTGCTTAATTTTAAAAGCAAGCAGAAGCTATCTCATCATGTAGTCATCAGTTCAAAGTAATTTTTCAAATAAGGTGGATAGTTAGATCAAGTATATAACCTGTGTTGCAATATACGTGCTTTGAGAATCTTTGTATCTCAATCACCCATGCAATTTTAAATGACATTTTTGAATACATTTCAGGAAAGGTAACTAAATCGACATAATTCTGGTTTCTTTTGTTCTGTCTGAAGGCAGGGAGAACAGAAGTCAAGTGATAACAAGGTGTAGAGCTGGATGAACACAGCTGGCCAGGCAGCATCAGAGGAACAGGAAAGCTGACGTTTCAGGT
>JAHRHZ010000275.1:16926418-17015377 GCA_024137785.1 Ginglymostoma cirratum
AGACCTGAAACATCAGCTTTCCTGCTCCTCTGCTGCTGCCTGGCCAGCTGTGTTCATCCAGCTCTACACCTTGTTATCTCAGACTCCAGCATCGGCAGTTCCTGCTATCTCTGAGAAGTTGTGATCCTTGGTTAGCCATCTTTTTGCAGCTTTTCAAATATGAAAGTGGGCAGTTGTTCAAACATAATTAGTTTGTAACTCATATACTGCAGCATGATGAAAATCAAGTTTGCTGACAGCTTTACAACAGTTTCTCACAATTGTAAGGACAACTCATATTTTCCTAAACCTTGAACCCTGACACAGCTACTGACTGTATCTTCTCTGCTCCTGCTGAACTTAACTGCACAGCAAGGGAAAGAGCATCCATACACCAGCAACGAGAATGGGATAAAGAGTGAGTTAGAGATGACCAATTAGGCCTTTTATACCAATAGACATGGTAACACAGTGGTTACGTTACTGCACTCACAGTTCAAGAGGTATTGACAGAATACCCCAAGTTTAAAACCCTTAAAGTCTTTGAGATCAAATCTGAAGTACAGACAAACAATGGGTAGATACGGATTGGCTGTAGAAAGTATCTTGCTGGGAAGTTATTCTGATCACAACTAAGAATAACGTAATGGGAAATTTTAGCATAGCACAAGAATTACTGAAAAATAAACCCTGGGTACAAAAACTCATTTAATAAGCACTTCGAAGACAGTTCTAGCTTTTGAAATATTGTACAAAAAATTAGAAAATATTTTGGAAAAAAGTGGAAAAAATTAATAGCAATAGAGTGGAGAAGGTTTCTGCAAAGATTGTCCATACATCATGATTCAGTCTCATTTTCATCTGTATCTTTGTCAGGATTATCTTCTGGTTCTTTCTCATCGCGCAGCTGTTTCTTCCAAAGCTTGGCCATTGCAAGCAGTTTGAGGTTTGGTTGATTGGCAGCATCTTCTGGGAAGATGTAATCATAATACTCTTCCCAACCAGCATCTGTCTGCAAGTTAAGAGAATTGTTGGAAAATATTACTTGGTAAAATCTCGTCAAGTTTAATATCGTCACGTTCAGGATTCTAAAATAATCAACCCACTTTACTTTTACATTTCCTTGAAAAGAGGCAAGTTTCCCAAGCACTAAGTTTCCATAAAACCCAGGATAGTTTAATATCAGTTGCAAAATAAGAAAAGTAAATAGCCAATATTTGAGGGACATTTATTGGAGGAAAAGAATAATGTTGCATGATCTTTTCAGTCTTGCAGTTCTCTACAATACTTAAGCAGGTTTAGTCAATTATATAGTCGGCCATTAGTTTAGCAGCAATGAGATCCCCCCCTTTGTCACTAACACAAGCAACTTTATGTACGCTTCGCCTTACCCCATCTTCTGCCTGCAGTTTTCTCCTCTTCTTGACACGTCCTGGCATGAGTTTTCGTACCCTCTCTTGTGAAGACTCTGTGCCAAATTCTGCTTCAAAGTCCCTCCAGGACTCCAAGAATATGAGTCGCTCTTCTTTTTCCTCACAGTTCCGTAAAGATCTGTTGGCATCCTCATAAATTTGTCGGCATCTAGATATGCGTTCTGGCACGTCCACAGAAAGTTCAAATTGAACATAACTGATCCATACCTACAGAAAACAAACATTCATTGTAATTTCACAAGATTTACAGGACAAAAATACAAGAGCATGGGTAAAAAGTTCCTTCTATTTCCTCCAGTCCCACAGTGGCACATGACACAATAACGAATGTGATAAAGGTGCCTCTGTTGACAGCAACATAGCAAAAAATGATAAAGTAGTTCCTTAACAATCAGGTCCAGATAGTGTAAAATACATCAAAGTATATACTAGTTGTTTAATAGAAAAATTAGATTACAACTCATTCACTTGTCATCAGGAACTGCAATATTTTCTGGTTTTGATCTGGCATTGATGAAAACTCCAACTATTGCTATGTCACTAACATTTTTACACAATCAATGTGATTCTTTGATTGATTTTAATAGCCATCAATTCACATTATTAGGAAATTATCTAATATTAACGCATATGAACATTTTGAACAAAGTAAATTCTTTTATTTCTTATTTATTAAAGCAAATTATCATTCTGAACCTAGAGGTGGTGCAATCCACGTTCAGCAGTTCAATTTCTGGGATGAGGAGGTTGTCCAATCAGAAGAGGTCGAGTACAAAGGACCCATACCTCAAGAATTAGAGCTCATCTCACTGAATCCTAAGATTCTATCAGAAGAGGTCAAGTACAAAGGACCCATACCTCAAGAATTAGAGCTCATCTCACTGAATCCTAAGATTCTATTTTACTAAAACTTGAAGTAGAGAGAACAGTTTCAGGATAGGGGTGGCCATTTTAGACTGAGATGAGGTGAACTTTCTTCACTCAAAGAGTCTTCAGCCACAGAGGGCTATGAATGCTTAGTCATTCGGCACACTCAAGACTAAGGTTCTCGAAATCTGAGGTCAATATTGGTGGATTTGGGAATCAGTGAAAAATTGGAACTGAAGTCTAAAATCAGCCATAACGTTCATGAACATTGGAGCAGACTCTAGGAGCTGTATGGTCTACTTCATGTCCAATGCCAATGATTTTATAACGTGTGTCACAATTTTAGGTAAGTTTAATGGTCTTAACTATAAAGTAGCATACCTTAACGTGCTGAGTACGTTGAAGTAGGCGCCTGTACAGGTTTCTTGTTCTTTCATATTCTTCCTGCTCAATTTCAAAGTCTATATAAGACTTCCAAAGAACCTGAAAATTAACGTATTTAACAAAATTACCTAACTTAGATTTTTAAGAAAACATTAAAAGTTGGTAACATTCAAGACTTTTGGACCTTCAAAATTGTAGACTGTTAATGTGTCTGGTATTCTTAGAATCTAAAAAGAAAAAGGGGTTGAACTGATCCAAGACCAACTCTAAATTGTCCAGTCTTGGAAAAAGATGTACAGATTTTCTTCATTTTGTACTCCGAATTGTACTTGACTTTGGTTTATGTAGGTTGTTACTGACAACCAAAACAATGAGGTACAATATGAGATTCATATATCAGAATTTATTTCTGTATTTTGCACCATTTTTTTCAAAGTACAGACAAGACTTCTGTCCATGCCCCTGCTTCCAAAAATGAAGCCTTGTCACTAATTTCAGATCAGTGAAATGTATAACTCTTTAGCAGTAATAATCTGAAGTAATGCACGTGAGGTAACATAGGGGCTTTTATAAAGATTCTCAAGATTTTGCAAAATCAATCTCTAAATGAAGTATTCACTACCTTTCAGGAAAATATTTAAACACCACAACCCTGTCTTTTAGGAAAAAAAATTAGGGAAAAAAATTCCTTCAGTAACTCAGTCACAAAGCTTTTTTTCCTAATCATGTATGATTGAGCTAAAAAGGACATTTTACAAAATTTTACCGTAACATTCTTAGCTGCTATTTTAACAAAACTGTTAGATTTTTGAAAAAGAAATACAGAAGCAAAAACAAACTCAAATGCTCAAAATACTATGGAATTATTTATTTTTAAAATAAAAGTGCCCTTTAATATTATAATTAGCACAAATTTGCGATTTTTAAAACCTTTGTTATTGGATTATTATTTGGTATTTAAGCAGTTAATATATGCCATGGGTTAAATGCACGATTTAAAAGGACAAAGTTAGAAATCGCACACAAAAATAAATTTTAGTTTTATTTTCTATTAGTTTTGTGGCAGGTTCATACAGAACCAATGAAGTGACTAAACTGCAGCTTTTCTAAATCTAATATTCCTCCTAATTTCATTGAATCTTACAGGAGGCTGGGTTGAAGGAAGAAAAGTCATACGACAGATGAAAAGGAGTGAGTGCTAGAGAATAGAAGCTCAAGTATACAGGATAATAGCTGGTTATATATATGTTGAGATTTACAGTTACTATGAGAGTGAAGCAAAGACAGAGTGAACAGACAATTTTAGATAGATGGCTACATAACTGGAGTGGTTATTTAATACAGAGGAGTCTGAAACATGATACTCTGGGTGAAAGGAAGTACTACTCAAAAGGAAAATATCTGGTGATACAAATAAATAAGGCAAATCAGATCTTTGGGAATTGGATGTAAAATTACAAGGAGGACTTCAGATTGGTACAATTTAGAGGACCATGGTAACTGCAAAGATACAAGAGAATGACATAACGAAAGAAATCTACTTGTTATAAAGATGACACCAAAAGCTGAGGCTTTCCCCAAACTGGAACATAGTACATAAGTCAGATTAAAGAAAACCAAAGAACTGCAAGTGCTGAAAATCAGAATC
This sequence comes from Ginglymostoma cirratum, assembly GCA_024137785.1. Classification (NCBI taxonomy): domain Eukaryota; kingdom Metazoa; phylum Chordata; class Chondrichthyes; order Orectolobiformes; family Ginglymostomatidae; genus Ginglymostoma; species Ginglymostoma cirratum. The sequence continues at coordinate 16,930,730 of JAHRHZ010000275.1, forward strand.
AAAATCAGAAATGGCTGAAAAAGGTAAGCAGATCTGGCAGCATCTGTGGAGAGAAAGCGGGGTTTAGAGGGATAAGGGCCAAATGCTGGCAAATGGGTCTAGATTAATTTGGGATATCTGGTTGGTATGGATGGGTTGGGCCGGAGGGTCTGTTTTCATGCTGTACATCTCTATGGCTCCATCTGTATTGTAATAAAGACTATTTCAGGCCCAGATATATGGCCTGACTTTAACCTTGCTTAGCTTATCTGCTGTGGAAACCTTCTTCCATCCCTTTGTTACTGGTGGACTCAATTACACCCACACACTCTTGGTCATTATCCAAATGCTATCTTTCCCAGACATGAAGCCATTCAAAATTTGCTGTCCATGTCATAGCTTGCACAAAATTCTGCTCAGTGGTACTCTTGTGCTAACCAATTCACATTGGGGTTCAGTTGAATACAGCTTCAGTTTTGAAATTCACATCCTTGTTTACAAACCAGCCCATGATCTCTCTCTCCCTCCCTACCTCTGAATTCTCCTTCAACTATATAATTAATCCCTCTCCCAGAACTCACCAATTCCTGGTTTCTGGAGAGAAATCTTAATTTTAAAAGACTCCACTCATGCTCTGAACAACTTAGGCACTCATATCTGAAATTCCTTCCCAGTATTTTTCTTCCTGTCTTTCCTGCACAAGATGCAGGACTCAAAATATAAAGGGATGGTGCATAAATTTGCCTCTGAAAATCCTCAAATTCCCCAGAAACAAAAATCAAGGGGGCGACAAATTAGAGAAAGGTTGCCCTGATACAAGCCAGAGACAGAATCTGCAAGGTACTTCCGTTCCATATTTTCCATCAAACTGATGAATTGCAGAAATACAATGTGAAATGCTTATAGAAATCAAAGTTGCTGTTGTAAATGGGTCCAGTTTAAGAGCTAGCACTATCAAATTGGGCTGAATGTTCTAGCTTGTTGTCATTTGACAAATCATGTAATAAGATATTATCAACATACTTGGGAGTTAACTGAAGTGAGAAAGTTCAGTGTATATTCGGTTTGAAAATTAACTTAACCTGATTATCTGGTTATAGTGGATATAAGCTGATAGGTGCTGTTTTCAGTTTAATAGTGAAAAGAATCGCTCTCCTTAACAAGTTCCCTATTATTCGTGAAAATTCAATGAAGTGTTTGAAAGCACGATGACTAGATAGTTTGCAAATACAGGATCTGTACAGAGACTGAATGAACTGTAACTTCCTACTTGATCAGTGGATTGGCCATTTGAACATGGCCTTATTTGTGTGACATCATTTCCCAGATATAAACCAGAATAGACAAAAGATAGTAAGCATATTCAGTTTTAAAAGTAACCAATTTCTAAGCAATGAATAAGTGCAATTGAAAACCATGGTTTTACATTGTCGAAGTAATAAACACTTATAGACTAAGTACATAATGTAAATTCTCCTCTTCCATGAAGGATTTGTTAAGAATAACACAGCTATAACCATATGTTGAAAAGCTAATCACTATTTATTGCAAGCGTTGAGAAATCATCTAATTCCTAAATTCATGTTGTCTTTGAATACCTACTTGGTGTTGCAAGTAATGGCCTTGTTATAAAATGTGTTGCACAATGCATGTGCAATTGTGAAAATTACTAATGACGTTGAAGAACTGACCAAATCTCTTACCTCTGGCATATCTAGTCTAGGTTGGCCAATTGCCAGTTCATAGATGGCACGGGCACGTTCAACATCACCCAGAATGGTCTCCAATTCAGCAAACTTAATCCAAGTAGTGCAGTTCTCTGGTGAAAACTCCAGGTATTTTTCATAGAGTTTCCTACACCGATCAAACTCACGAAGCTGGAGCTCTAGTTCAATGTATCCTTTGAACAGCTTGTTCTTTGGACATTTTCCTATGCCAGTACCCTGAACATGTGCAGAAAGAAACATTCTAACAAATTATGATGCATTAATGTACAGTTTTTCCTGATCCTGAATAAGAAATCTGCTTTAGTTAATAGGTTAGTTGCAACAATAAAAGCAGACAGCATAATATGGCATGGCATGGTGGGGTAGGATAGGCAATTTAATAACATCCTTTAGAAATTTAAAAAAATATACACATTGTAACTTGACTGGAAATAGAAAAACAAACAATTCTACAAACTCTGAGCAACTAAAACACAAAAATACTGTAAATAGATTGAGTAACGACTAAAATGAGAAAATAACAAGGCTTCTAATGGTGAATCACACATAAATGTCTGTTTCTTTTAGATGCTGAACTGTTACTTGTTTCAACATGGATGTCATCCAATTAAACTAATGGTTGAATTAGTGCATTCCGAGGTCAGCACTTTTCCAGTCACATGTCAACAATTCTGGAATTCAATTTTTTTTATGCCTAGGATCTGTTGATGATGTTAAGAATTTATACTTAAATGTACTTTCCCATCTTAAGAACCTATTTTCAATTTCAACATTCTAATACAGAGGGGGTATAACGTTATGCTTGGTATTGGTAGAATCTTGTACTTTGCTTCCCCAAAGATTCAGCAGCTTAGTCCATTAAGAGGCCAAGTCCTGCAGGGCAATATCTCAAATTCAATTACCATCTGTGCTAAATTAAACTAATCGCAGTCCGGGTGATAATGATGCTGCTGCACTTAGCCTCAGTGTCGCCACAATGGAAAAATCAGCCAGTTTCCCTTCCTCTGCTGGATATCCACTTAACACCTGCTATAAATCCATGTTATGTGCGTAGATATTAGCTGAAGACAGAGTAAGTTGCAGGCTCATCACCTCCTCTGGTGAACACCCTATTGATACTAATTTCATATAAGGACATCTGGTACCTCAAAAAGTAATGCATGTCTTCAGGACAACAATGGACTAAGTAGGTGAAAATAAATAATCCATTTGCAAAGAAAGTCAAATCAGTTGTCTTGGCTTCTGGTTTCTGCTGTTAGTTGTTGCACTCATCTGCTAAAACGTGTACTGTGACAACCAATGTTTCAGAAAAGGAGCATAATGCTGCAGTGAAGACATAATGAAATTTATGAGTGTCTAATTAACTGGCATATCCATAAGCTAAGAAAGATACATTTTTGTAAAGTAAAAAAACAATGAAGGTGTTTATCACTTACTAAAGCCCTCCTGGCGAGAGACAGGTTCTTCTGTCGAACTTCAAATTGTGCATATAGCAGCCACAATTTAGCAAATGTGAACTGAAAGCATAAGACATTAAGATCAGAGGCGAAAGTGCATTCATGAAACAATATTTTAAGTTATTTAAATTAAATTAGAATAATTTACTGGAGTAAGTAGTAATACACTGGAGTGAGGGAGACACAATCATTTTGGATCTGAAGTCCATTGTGCAATGACATTCGTACCTCAATTTGTATAAAACAGAACATTATAGAACAGTTCAAAGTTGTGAACATCTCAAACATATATAAGCTTCGCCATTATTTTATTTTACGAAAAATTCTTCATGAAAAGCAGAGGAATTTTTATTTTATCAGTTCCCTCAAAAGGAAGAACCACAAGAAAAGTAAGATCAAAGGTATCAAATACTTGTAGATTTTGTGCAATTTACATAACATTGGACTGTTTTGCCAGTTGCAAATTAGAAGGGGGACAGGCAATTTTATTTAAACCGAAGGCCAAAATACAATCTTAATGGCTTATTTCAGAGTAATTCTGACAGATTACCTACAGTAAATTCTATTGGAGAAAAGAAAACAAGTTTGCATTTATATAGCATCTTTTAAGACCTCTGTAGTGCACCTTACAGCTATTTTTGAAGAGCACTTGCTGTTGTAGGGAAATTCAGTAATGAATTGTGCAAGGAAGAATGTGATAAGAAAAAATAAATTCTCTTTTAGTATGCTGGTTCAAGAATAAATGATGGCCAGGCCACAGGATGAGCTCCTGTTCTGTTTGAATAGTGCTATGATTTTTTTTTTGTGCTAACCTTGTAAGTCTCAAGGCTTTGGTTTAACCTCTGATTTAAAAGATGGCACATCCTACATTCATAACCTCCTTGGTACTACACAGAAGCCTCAGCCTGGATTGTGTGCTGGCATCCTGGAGACTGGCCTACTCACACAGACAAGAGAATTACGCAGAACAAAAGCTAATAACTAAGTACTTTCTGGAGAGAAGATAGTGTAGGATTTTTCTGGGCTAGTATGGTTCCAGAGATAAAATAATGCAAAGAATTATCTTAATTCTGCACGTCTTCTGGATATGTGAAGGAAATCAGCTGGACTGATATTATGCTTCTGTCAAAATCCAAGTAAGTCCAATTTAGACAAGGACACAGAATTACATTAGTTCAGGACTGCAAAGGCACACCTTCTTATGAGGGATGAGTTCCAAGCATGCTTGATACACTTGTCTAGTCTTCTCTGGATCCTGTACAGGAAGAAATACTGAAGTTATAGAAAATATTTTCATAAATATCACAAACAAGAATATTTCTCTTCAAATGCTAGATCAATTGTGATTTGAAAACTAAAATGAATAGATTTTTATAACAAAGATATTAAGGAATACAGGTAAAGGCAGATATATGGAGATAACAAGCGTGGGGCTGGATGAACACAGCAGGTCAAGCAGCATCATAGGAGCAGGAAAACTTGACGTTTCGGGCCTAGACCCTTCATCAGACACAGACCTGCTGTGTTCATCCAGCCCCATGCTTGTTATCTCGGATTCTCCAGCATCTGCAGTACCCTTTATTGCAGATATATGGAGTTAGGTTGCAGATCAATCATGATCTGATACAATGGCAGAGCAAACTTGAGTGGCTAACTGGCCGATTCCTATGCTCTTCATATAGCCTATCCAAAATATATTTGAGAAATTACAAGTTAATTTCAGCTCAAAAATCTCTTCAACCTAACCTGCTGGGATAAGGGGCATGAAACTGATCTAGGTGAGGAGCATGAAACAGGCTTGTAGCAAAGTGGCAGCCAGTTATACAGTGAGCAAACTTTTATTTTCTATTGACTTGGAAAACATTGCCAAGATTGTTAATTTCAAACCATGCAAAAGCAATAAAAGGCAAAGCAATCTAAACCCTAGAAAATATTGTGAACTATCATTCTGTGAACTTTATTGTAAAGACAAAAATATTGGAAGCCAGGTTTGTGAGTTTTTTTTTAAACAATATGTATAGCATTTAGAATTTTAGTCTGAAGTAGTATTTTAGTTATTGCAATATAGAAAGTGACATCATATTCCCAACAACACTATAATTTTTGCTATTGCAGCTCATCAAAACAGATCACATTTTTGTTTTAGAAATAGTTGAAGAACAGTAAATAAAAAAATCAGAGTTTCAATTATATCAAAAAACACTTCCCAGATAAATCACTGGATAAACAGATTGTCTGCCCATTTTCATCTTCAGAACCTGTGCAGCCATGGAAAATGTAGCTGCAAAGTATCCTCACATAATATAATTTGTCCACATATTCAAGTCAAATCAGTACCTTTGCCTCCAGTTCTTCAAACAAAGCATAGTTGATCCATAAGTAAATATATCTCCTCCAGTGCCTCTTTTCCTGAATGGGTGGTACATTGGCTATTGCACGCTCATACACTTCATGTACAGTATCAAGATCTCCATCGCTTTCAACTAGTCGAAGATAGTCGAACCAGGCATCATAATTATGTGGATTTGCCTTTCAGAAATAGACAGGATCTTAACTTATTCAAAATATATTGATATGGTGGATTATTTTAAAATTTTAAAGAGCATATTTTTTTAACACTCTAGCCTTACAAACAGCATTGTAATGAACGCATTAATTTTCAGTTATAATTTGGATGTCACCTGGGATTTTTTTTTCCTGCTTCCCTTCCAATAAAAAGATCACCTTTTAGAATAGAAAATGTTTATGACCAGGGCAGCATGAGTCCCCTTCCACAATGTGATCACTTGATCACAGTTGCTATGGTATAGAGAGCCACTGAGCGTGATCACAAGTCTATTCATAGCAGTAGGCATTCATCAAATGTTAAAATGTGACAGTGGCAAAGTCATGTGAAAAAATTACTCACTACGTCATTTGGGTAGCGTAGCTAAGAGAAGGAATTATCTGTTATTACGCAAAGATTCTTTGTACTAAAACACTGGCTTCTGCAGTGAAGCTCATCAACCCTGAGTGTTGTGTTGCAAAATAACTACACACATAAATGCAAGAAATCTTTAGAAAAGGCATATTTTAAAATACACTAGCACAAAATCTGACAGAGATTATACACATACGTGACAGTAAATGTATAATACTAGAGAAATTAGCAGCTCTAGCAACACAGAAAACTTCGGAACTCCAAAGAAAAGTCATTGGACTCAAAAATGTTATCTTTGTTTTTCTCTCTCCGCAGATGCTGCCAGACTTGTTCAGTTTCACTAGCACTTTCTTTAAGCACATGCATAATTTCTGGCAAGTCCCCCTAAGCCACCTAACCCCACACACTTCAATTGTCAATCACGCTTACTCTGCCTAAGCACAGATGCCAATTTTCCCTTTCCTCTCAACTGCTCATGACCATGCAACGCATCTGTCCAGTTGTCATCACAGAAGCTTTGCGGAGATTTGACCAACATAATGTAACAGTTAATACTAATGGTTACTGGCTGAGGCAGAGCGAATGTTTGCATGCAATTATTGGATTTTCCTTGACTTGATAGTGAAACAGGATAGATTAGATTTGACTCTTCCATTTTTTATTATTCCATTTTATTCCATTTCAGTATTTATTAGGTATTCTAGAATGTCTCACATACATATCAATTTATTAACCAAGCTTGAATTGTTAACAAACTCAGATCAAATACAAGGGGTATTTTTGAGCTGCCCAAATATTTTAGTCAAAGCTGTGGCATTAAGATATTCCAAAAATACAACTATGTCAGAACATTGATTTTGCTCTCATTTCAGAAATACTCTGTCCTACCACCAAATACTCTGTCCGCATAGTTTGCTGTTTTATTTCTGATGCAGTAGTGTTACATTGAGTTATGAAGACTGATCAACCCAGAGTCTACCAAAGTGATGACACTCTGAGGAATGGACTTCACCTTTTCCAAAGTTAATTTCATGCTGGCACCAGCTATAGGGATCTCTACTGTCTGACAATAGTGATGTAATCAAGTAGGTTAGGGAGCCAATCACAGTGAATCGTTATAGAGTCATAGAATTGTACAACATGGAAGCAGACCTTTCAGTCCAACTCGTCCATGCCGAATAGATATCTCAAATTAATCTACTCCCATTTGCCAGCATTTGGCCCATATCCCTTTAAGCCCCTCCATATTCATATATCCATCCAGATGCCTTTAATTGTACCGGCCTCCACCACTTCCTCTGGCAGCTGATTTCATAAATGCATCACCCTCTGTGAAATAGTTGCCCTTTAGGTCCCTTCTAAATCTCTACCCTATTACCTTAAATCCATGCCATCTAGTTTTAGCCTCCTGTACCCCGGGAAAGGACCTTGGCTGTTCACCCTATCCATGCCCCTCATAATTTTATAAACTTCTATAAGATCACCCCTCAGCCTCTGATGAACGAGGGAAAATAGCCCTATTCAGCCTCTCCCAATAGCGCAAATCCTCCAACCTTGGCAACATTCTTGTCAATCTTTTCTGAACCCTTTCAAGTTTCACAACATCCTTCCTACAGCAGAGACCAGAACTGCACGCAGTATTCCAAAAGTGGCCTCACCAATGTCCTGTACATCTGTAACATGACCTCTCATCTCCTATACTCAATGCACTGCCCAAAAAAGGCAAGCTTACCAAACAGTTTCTTCACTATCCTATTTACCCGCAACTCCACTTTCAAGGAACTATGAACTTGCACCTCAAGGTCTCTTTGTTCAGCAACACTCTCCGGGACCTTAGCATTAACTGCATAAATCCTGCCCTGATTTGCTTTTCCAAAATGCAGCATCTCACATTTATTTAAATTAAACTCCATCTGTTACTTCTCAGCCCATTGATCCATCTGATCCAGATCCCGTTGCACTCCAAGGTTACCTTCTATGCTGTCCACTACACCTCCAATTTTGGTGTCATCTGCAAACTTACTAACCATACCTCCCATGTTCACATCCAAATCATTTATAAAAATGACGAAAAGTAGTGGATCCAGCACTAATCGTTGTGGCACATCGCTGGTCACAGGCCTCCAGTCTGAAAAGTAACCTTCCACCACCATTCTGTTTTCTACCTTCGAGCCAGTTCTGTATCCAAATATCTAGCAGTTCCTGTATTCTGTGCATTCTAACCTTGCTAAACAGTCTATTATGCGGAACCTTGTTGAATTCCTTATTGAGTCCATGTAGATCACGTCCACCACTTTGTTCTCATCAGTCCTCTTTGTTACTTCTTCAAAAAACTCAATCAAGTTAATGAGTCATGATTTCCCACGCACAAAGCCACTTCAACGATCCCTAATCAGACCTTGCCTTTCCAAATACATGTAAATCCTGTCCCTCAGGATTCCCTCCAACAACTTGCCCACCACCAATGGCAGGCTCACTGGTCTTTGGTCCCTGGTTTTTCCTTACCACCCTTCTTAAATAGTAGCACCATGTTAACCTCCAAGCTGCTGGCATCTCACCTTTGGCTATAGGCGATACAAATAATCAGCAAGGGGCCTAGTATCCAACAGAATTCTACGGTACACCTGATCAGGTCCCAGAGATTTATCCGCCTTTATGAGTTTCAAGAGATCCGGCACCATCACTTCTGTAATATGGACATTTTTCAAGATGTTGCTATTTATTTCCCCACGTTCTCTATCTTCCATATCCTTCTCCACAGTTAACACTGATGCAAAATACTCATTTAGTATCTCCCCCATTTCCTGTGATTCCACATATAGGCGGCCTTGCTGATCTTTAAGGGACCTTATTCTCTCCCTTGTTACCCTATTATCCTTAATGTATTTGTAGAATCCCTCTGGATTCTCCCTAACCCTGTTTAACAAAGCTATCTCATGTCACCATTTTGCCTTCTGATTTCTCTCAAGTATACTCCTACTGCCTTTATACTCTCCCAGGGATTCACTCGATCTCTGTTATATATACTTGACATAAGCTTCCTTCTTATTCTTGACCAAAATCTTTCTCACAGACCAAAAAAAAAGGGAGTAACGTGCAGGTTTTATCACTTACTTTTATAGTTTAATAGAAAGCAAAGTAAAGATTAGGGGGTAGATACTAGAATATAGTTGGAAACTAAAAAGAGGTGTTGTTCTTCCAGCTTCTGTCTTGGGCATGCTGCAGTGCTCCAGCAAGGCTCAACATAAGCTAGAGGAATAACACCACATCTTCTGCCTAGATACCTTATAGCCTTTGGAACACAACATTCAGTTTTACAATTTCAGAATGTGAACACCTCTAAGTTAGTTCCGCCCACAACCGTTTGGTATAGTTGCTCCTGGCACAGCCAACCCATTTTCAATATCTACTTTTTTAAATTTAAATGATACCAAATGTCTGAAATGTAGGTAACAGTTGTGCGCAAAGCAGACAAGTTAATATTTCGGGTCTAGACTTAAAACAGCTGAGGTGCCTGGTCCCTTCACAGATGCTGCCTGATGTGTTTGTTTACAATTTTGGAATGGCAAGTTCTTTATTGCAAGACAGATCTAGAAAGAAAAAAATGAATCTTACCTTGACTTCCTCTTCATACTGGAAGCGTCTTTTGCTGACAATAACATCTTCAATGCCTCTCCTGTCCCCAAACTTTTTCTCAAAAACTGTATAGTTTTTGAAGAGCTCTTGAGCCTTCTGTTTGGCAATTCTATCAAGTGCGTATTTGTAGATAACTCTCACTCGATCAAACTAGAAACAGAACGAAGTCACAATATTAGGTGGAAACGCTAATAAAGCATTGGATTCAAAAGCAGCACAAGCAGGAATAGCATTTTTCAGTGTAGAGTGCACAGATCTTTCAGGGTACATTGAGAAAATTCAAACAATTAAGTTGCATGGATAAATTTATAAAACCAGTATTAAGAAAAAGTTGTTTGAAATCGCAAACATTTAATGAAAATTGACACCTCGAAAGGATGAAATACATATATTCTTACAATTTCTATTTTCTATCTCAGTTTTACCCACTTCACTAATAAGGAATTTATATTTGATTATAAAATTAATCAAAACTAAGTTTTATCCTGTCCTTGCTTTATGTCAACATGTCACATTTCTCTAGCTAATTATCATAACAGCAGAAATACTGGCTGATTTTCATCCTCATTTCGACCACGGGTTATATCATCTACCTCATTACGAATGAAGTGTTGAAATTTTCAGGATGGTACAGCTCAATTATGAATGTGACAGTATTATTATCATTAAGCCAGTTGTGCAACTGTCTTTCCTAATACAACATTTTATCTGGCTATAGCTACCTGCTAAGTGCTAAAATGCAATCACATCTTTCAATCTGCATTAAATTCTTGCATGTCTACTACAGGAATTATATAATCAGGTTATACAGAACATGGTGCTTCAGACTCTCAACATTTAGGGAACCTTAAATGTAGAAAGCAAATATATTTATAAATTTTACAGGACACTGGGAAATACCTGTGTAATGGCATATAACAGCATTCATCAAACTAGCTATTTCTTGCATGCAGCAAAATACCTATGATGTTGGATTGTGCAGTTATGAGTACACACGCCTTTGATCTATAAATTTATTGTACAATCACTTCAATCTTGATCATGCAGCTTCTGATATCTAGTTCTTGACATTGCATAATTTAGTGGCTAAATGTCTTCTGTTAAAGAAAATTAGCAAATTTCTGTCAGAAATCATCTGGAACAATATAAGAAATAGTATGCATTTAAGTAGCAACCATGTAATCAGCTCTGCAATCCCCTTCCAAAATAATAGCAACAAATAAACCAATTTCAGTACAGCTTTAAAAGTTTGAAGGATGACACGTGTTGTAGTAAATAAGGAAGTGTCACACTCTTCCATCAGGAATCGGACTATTCAAGCTTTGGACAGAACATTTTAAAACAATGCCAACACTGGAAATTTTAATATCATAGAAGCACAAGACTATAAGACATAGGAGTAGAATAAGACCATTCAACCCATTCAGTCTGCTCTCCCGTTCAAGGAGATCATGGCTGATGTGGTAATCCTCGACTCAAGGGGCAGGGATTTATTTCATAATAGCCCCATTTGACAAATGCATTCCCTTTCACTGCAGTAATTTCAAAATCATGTAACATTTTTCAGTCTAGCTAAACTCCACTGTAGTTAACAACTGCCTATGCCAATACCTAACAATCTGGTTTTTGACAACTACAAATCTCCACCCCAAGCAGTGGCTCCCTTTCTATTGTGCAAATGCAATAGAAAGTGATATGTGCCTCATAATTCTCTTTCGCTAACTGTGGGTGAGTGGAATAATCATGCATATTCTGATGGAGAAAAATGGAATGTGAGGAAGGAAACATTCTGGTAAGTTTCCTCTCCACTCTCTCCAGTGCAATCAGATCCCGGCTAGAGAGGTTGCAGAGGAGATTTATCAGCATGTTGCCTGGGCTGCATAGTTTTAGTAATTAAGAGAGATTGGACAGAGTGGGATTGTTTTCCTTGGAGCAGAGGAGATTGAGTGGGGTCACAATTGAAATGTATAAAATTTTGAGGGGCCATAGATAGGGTAGATGGTAAGGGATGTTTCCCCCGATGGAGGGTTAATTGGCCAGAAGGCATGGATTTAAGATAAGGGGCAGGAGGCTCAGAGGGGATGTGAGAAAATTTTTTCCCATTCAGTGGAAGGAATCTGGAGCTCACTGAATGATAGAGGCAGAAACCCTCACAACATTTAAGAAGTATTTAGGTGTATACTTGCAATGCCAAAGCATACAAGGCTATGGACCAAGTGCTGGAAAATATGATTAGAACAGTTAGTTGGTTGTTTTTGACTAGTGCAGACTTGATAAGCTGAGGGGTTTTTTTCCTGTGCAATAGGCTTCTATGACTCTATGAGATAAAGTATGGCAAAAAAAAAGGTGCAGAAGGGCACTGAAAACATAAACTACAGAGAGATAGGGTAAACAGATGAAAGCACAGAGAAATAAGGACAAACCAGAAGACGTAAAGAAAGAGAAACAATATTCAGGAGGAAACAGAAATAAAACAAAAGAACCAATGAATCGGACAGAGATAAAGCAAAAAGAGAATGAATATAAATAAAAAGAGATACAGAAACAGTTTTAAAGAGAAGGGATGCATATTTTGTTTAAAACATCTAGGAATAATAGCTTTGAAAATGAACTATTGATTAATATTTACTTTAACCAAATTGACACTATTTGGACTCTTTCCACTAATGTATTGAATTCAAAAGTAAATGTGATTCAACATTTTGACCCAATCTTGAAAAAGAAGCAAATAAAACTAAATTGTGATCTTCTTACTTCTTTCTGCTTTTCTTCAAACTTTGCAAATGCTACAAAAAGCTGTTCATCCATGTGGTCTTCTCCGTAAAACTCCACCCCTCTTTCATACACTTTCCGTGCATGTCCAATATAACCATGCTTTTCTTCAAACCGGGCATATTTAATCCAGTTCTTCACATCAGGATGAATTAAAACAAGTGCAGAAGAATTAAGGAGAATAAAACTGCATGGAAGAATCCTGCCCACGTTTGGCTATAAACCAATTATTTTTAAGTTATTATCCATGGTGAAAACAATGACCTTTTCGTACACCTTGAATAATAATGATCTTTAGCTGCATTCAAAGGTTGCCCATTGTCACTAGCCTGGTATTCTCATCAATTCCTCCAAGGAAAAGCCCACCTTAGACACCTTGACAATATCACTGAGAGCAGGCATTTATCATATGGGTGATGAGTAAAAATTTGCATTTTACACTCCAATATTTCTGCACTTAAGAAACACTGTACATCAGATGGCGATGGAAAAGCATAATACCACTAGACTAGAAATCTAGACCCCAGGCTAATGTTCTGGGGAGACAGACTCAAATCCCACCATGGCAGACAGTTACATTTGAATTCATAAAAGAAAAAAAATTCACAATTCACAAACATAATTCACAAAAAAAAAGTGAATAAAAAGCTAGCCAAAAGGTGATCATGATCATGTAACCCATCTGGTTTACTTAATTCATTTTCAAGAAGGAAATCTGCCATAATTACCTGGTCAGGCCTACAGGCAACTACAGACCCACAGCAATGTGGGTGACTCTTAAATGCCTTCTGAGCAATGAGGGATGGGCAAAAAATGCTGGCCTAGTCAGTGATGTCTACATCCCATGAACAAATTTTAAACATTCAAACAAAACCATAGGAGCCCACATCTCACAACTGAATAAATAGAAAGGGCTTAGTGGAATAGCAGGTTTACAGGGATAGGGTGGGGCAAGTTCTGGGTGGGATGCTCTTCGGAGAGTCAGCGAGGACTTGATGGGCCGAATGGCCTGCTTCTGCACTGTAGGGATTCTGTGATTCCATGATTCCATGAAAAGGGCCTGGACTATGGAATTTACCAAAAGGTTCCAAAGTAACTATGGCATAAAAACAATGCTGCCTGCTTTCTGCAAGGAAATAGAATGATTAGCCTGAAATCAATACAGCTATCGTGCTTGGGCTGATATGGCCAGTGACATTAACTGCTGTGACAGGACAGGCCACAGGAAGTGTCCGCACACATATTGATGACATCACTACATTCCATGTGCTGTAATGATGGCATCACAGCACAGCATCACTGTTGACAAGAGGTCAGGGAGGGGACGTGGAAGCTTGGACCCCAGCTGGAGTGGGCAAAACCCAGGGGTAGGGAAGAGCCTGCACTGGGAGCCAGCCTCCTTGCAGCATGGAAGCATGGTGAATGGAGGCCACTGGAGGAGTAAGGGAGGGAGGGAGCGAAAGCAAGAGGAGCACTGACAGTAGAAAGTAATAAACTGTCACGCAGGCTATTTTACATCCTGCAGCAGCTGCTTCCCGTTACTCGAAAATGACATCAGCTTTCTTGTGGCATAACAACTTATTCTGAAATACTACCCCTCTCACTTCACTTTTTACGAGCTTGGCATTAAGATAACTAAGGTGTCTAAATCTCTGTGCTCAAAAATTCTTGGATGACTAGGAACCTATGCACAGAAGGACCAGCAGCCACTTTGACTTAATGGGCACAGTTTAATTTTGCATTATAATAGACGAGAAAGGAAAACAAGAGGCACTGAGAACAAGGCACCATGTGAGAAGACACCAACAAATTTAAATCATTTCCATTGCAACACAATAGCAGCACAGGACTTTCCTTACTCTGTCGGTGTTATGTTGTCCCATTTGGGAACACTAATGAGATTCCTGCAGCATTAATTAGGGAGGAATACCAGAAAAGCAGGAGAAACTCTGCAAAATTTTCCATCAACATCATTCAAAAGTGAACTACATCTGCTAACAATATGAGCCTTAGAAAGTAGTTCTGAACACTTCAACTTTAAGATGATAATGGCTTTTGACACTGATGTTGGGTGTAACCCATATTGACAACATGGAGAATTTGTGGGCATTGTTTTTTGCCACAAGACAGAACAATACATCTGTGATATTTTCAGTTGAAGTTATAAATGAAAAATTTAAACAGGTAAAAGTTCAGTTGGTCATAAAATGTCACAGATTTCTAGGCAAGTTGTTTACTGGACATAAACTCCACACCTAACGGAGGTCACAGACCCGCTGCTACTGCTGTGAAGCATCAGTATGTTCAATTTCACATTCCATATATAAAATGTAACGATTTTAGGAAAGAGCAATAGGCAAATGCAAAGTTTTGAAAAATACTGAACAAGCCATTTTAAAAATAGTATGTACATTGTAACAGAAAATGCAATAATAAATACTGCTGCATTTGACCTTGTTAGCGCCAGTTTGAAAAGTTCTGGCCTGGCCTAATATGCTGTACATCAAGTGTCAGTGCAAGTGCCTGTTAGGAAGATCAGGCACTGAAACAGTAATTTTTAGTCCAAGTTCTGAATAACTGAGATCTAGAAAATTCATAAAAGTTTGTTTTTCCATATTAGTGCTTTTGTCTCACTATTTATTTAGTTCTTTGTTTGCTCAGGAGAATGCTACAAAGCAACTGAAATAATCCGAATTATAATAATTTGCAATTACAATTGTAATCAGGTATCATCAGACTTTTATCCAAATTTAACTACACTGCTTTTGGGCTAGAACAATGTCAGTGATGCTTATGAGTAAGTCTCTTAAAATTTAATACTGCCTTCGTTATCATGAGATATCCATGCAAGCAACATTCCAAAATGACTGATGTTATGCGACATTCCACAAGGATATACTTTTCGTAAACCAGCCTGGCTCTTTCAATTTCTTTGTATCGGAGTTCAAAGTTGATATAGGAGTGCCATGCTTGTTCATCAGGCTGCCATTCCATCCACCGCTCAAACACTTGTCGTGCTCCTGCAACATTTCCTAACATCTCCTCCATGTATGTGTATTTATACCTAGCAAAAGTAAATACAATATAGCATGTGCACATTAACACAAACATACCATTAGATCCACTGGGAACGTTAATTAATTATAGCAATGGGCTTTAAATCGTATCCATCATGGCAAAAACACTGCAGAGCACTGAATCTGCAAGCCGTAATTCCAAATCGAGTCACAATGCAAATCAGATTCTCCCTGCCTTGAGAGTATCATCAACAATCCAGGTTCATGCGTGGATTCAGAGTGGTATCAATCTATAGAAAACCTCATCTGCATCTTGGTTGTAGCTGATTTTAGGGCTTAGGTTGGCAATAGTGCTTACTCCTCAAATGATAGAAAATATAACAGATTGAAATCTCATTCTATGAAATGGATCTTAGTTGGATTGAACAGGTATTTTTAGACTTTACCAAAAAATAGGCTCTCCCTTTGAGAAGGCTGTGACATGAAGCAACTGTAATTAATTTAGTCCAAATATAACATTGGACTTAAAAGCAATACAAATACTTCTTCACCTTAAACACTTTCTTATACAGTAAATTATCAGGACCAATACAATGGGTCTAAAATATATATTGGAAATGTAATTTACATTCAAATGCAGATATTAAAAATGTATAACAAGGAAGTGAAATATAAAAAGTGCTTAAATCAATAGAAGAGAAAATTCTTGTTCTTGCTATCAACATTCAAGTTGGATTTTATGCGGAAGTGCTAAGAATAAACTAACAAGAAGTTGATTAGGAAAACAACTACTCAAAACCAGAAATGTTTTGGAGGACATCATTAGAATAACGCGTTAATGAAATTACACATTTTCACATGGTTTGGTCACCAAAACATTTAAGGTGACAGGATTTCTGACTGATGTTAATTCCACACAAAACTCCACAGTGTACTATATATAACTGAAATGCAAAGACAGTTTACCAACAGTCAACTTACCAAAACTGGTTGACCCTGGGCAGGATGGTAATCGCTCGATCCCAGATATTTCGAGCATGGTTTATCTGTCGATTTTTCATCTCCATTTCTGCGTATTTTAACCACAGGGTTACATTTCTGTGATCGACATCTAATGCTCTCTCATAAATTGAACGAGCTCTGCAGCAATAAGTGTAAATGTGTAAAAATAAAAGAAACGTTCGTTTATTTCTTTTTTAAAAAGATTCAGCTCTATCAATTAAATTTTCTTGAAATAATTACCGTTGTATTTCTTTCAGGCTCTCCTCCCATTGTGCGTATTTGATCCAGTTGCTAATAACAGTTCGATTTTTCCGTATGTTGTCTTCAAATGTCTATAATAAAGTGGCGCCAATAAAAAAAAGTATACAACTTACATATACAGCAAAGACAACAATCCTGATTTATTACACCATTTTGATAAAGAAAGAAAAATTGCAACTGTTACAAAGCACTTACTTTTCTTTTTCTTAGCTTGTAATCATTCAATTCCTCCTCATCAGTGATCTTTTGTGTAGGAGGTGGTGGAAGGAGTTCAAGTTCCCTCTCTTTTGCTTCTCTCAGGAGCTGTTCAGCAGTGATTTGCAATTCGGCAGGTGCTTTATTTTTCACCTATAAACAAAAACCAACTGAGTCAGTAATGGGTCATTTAAACAATAGATAAACTTGATGGTGCACGCAAAGATTAAATAAAATTTTCTGGCAGTCACTTTGTTTAAGAAAAGTTATGTTAAAATCCATCATGCAGCTTTATGATTTGTTTTGGGGTCTCCAATACAAAGTACATGCAACTACCATGAGTACATGCAAGAAGTACTGAATTACTGGCCACATTTAAAAAGTGAGTGAATGTCAAGCAAACTATACATTGACAACTAAACATAACTATAATTTGGAAAATACAGAATATAACCTGTTGTGCAACATGTTACAGAATGGAATGAAGGTAAGGAAAAATTCTAAATATATGAATGCACTGGTCTCATATACTGAGCAGATTTTTTTTTCCTGTAAATACACTTGTGTTTATGTTGTACTTTTCCTGTATATTTCCTTTGTGTTTTTGAGAAGAGAAATTAGGAACAGTAAAAGACTTATTGGTGTACAGAAAACATTAAAACACACTCTATCGATTCCAAGACCTAATCTTCAGAATAGACATATGGCGATAGACAATGTCTCTTGCATTCTTTGTAAGCAATTTACATAGTATTACTAATCATTATTGTTTCCCTGTTCCTGTTTAGTTTAGAACAGATTTATGCCATTCTGCAGGAATTCCTGTCTAAACCTCACTACTTAACTTTCTCCTCCATCAAAAACACCCTTAAAACATACCCTTGACCAAGCTTCTAGACACTTGTCTTCCTGACGTCCTGTTCATCTCTAATACCAGTCTTCAATCAATTCAATTCAATCAACATGACATTAAGAAATAGCTGAAGGCATTGGAAACTGCAAAGGCCTTAACAACATCCCAGCAACAGTTATGAAGACTTGTGCTCCAGAACCAGCTGCACCCTATATCAAGCTGTTCCACTATAGGTTCAACACTGGCATCTACTCAGAAATGTGGAAAATTGCCCAGATATGTCTTGTACACAAAAAGCAGGACAAATCCAAGCTGGAGGGGATTCAGAACACATTAGGCAGGATGTTGCCTGGTATGGAAGGTTTCAGTTATAAAGAAAGGCTGCATTGGCTGGGACTTTTTCCAATGGAGCGTAGGATGTGGAGAGGTGATCTTACAGAAGTTTATAAAATAACGAGGGATGTAGTTAGGATTAATGGTAGTTGTCTTTTCCCTAGGATTGGGGATTTCAAGACTAGGGGACACATTTTTAAGGTGAGAGGAGAGAGATTATAAAAAGACATGAGGGACCAATTTATTACACAGGGGATAGTTCACATGTGGAATGAATTTCCTGAGGAAGTGGTGGATGTGGGTACAATTACAATATTTAAAAGTACATGAATAGGAAAGGTGGAGGGATATGGACCTGGAGCAGGCAGGTGGGACTACTTTAGTTTGGGATTATGTTCGGCGCAGACTGGTCGTACCAAAGGATCTATTTCCGTGCTGTATGACTGTATGGGCTATTAATGCCATCATTCCTTTGAATCATAAGCAGATGTTGGAAGATTTATTCAACAATACTATCAAGTGGTACCTAATCAGCAATAATCTATTCACTTATGCTCAGTTTGGATTCTGACAGGGCCATTTAGCTCCTGATCTCATTGCACATTTAGTCTAAACATAAGCAAATGAATCAAAATCAAGACAAGAAATGAAAGTGACTTCCCTTAACATCAGGGCAGTGTTTCACTGAATATGGCGACAAGGATCCCTGGCAAAATTGGATGTCAATGGGAATCAGGAAACAATCTCTCAACTGGTTGTAGTCATAAACACAGAAGAAGATGGTTGGAGCAGGTGGAGGTCAATCCTCTTAGTTACAGCTCATTGCTGCACGAGTACCTTAGGGAACTAGCATAGGTCCAAACATCTTGAATTGATTCGGCAATTCTATACCTTAGAAAAGCAGGAATGTCCACTAATGATTGCCTAATGCTTAGTGTCATCAGTGACTCCACAGACACTGAAGCAGTCCATGTCCGTATGCAACAATGCATATGCATGTATTTGGTAGTACTCCCATGATGCACCTAGAGATGCTCAATATATTAAGGCGCTATATAAACTGCAAGTGGCCATTGTAGGGTATCAATAATCAAAGCAATCAATGTTGGGTTCCAATTTTAAACCAACTTTGGTGCACATTCTTAAGTGGTTATGTGAAGGTTGTACAATCAGGCCACGCTTCAAGCACTGCCAAGATTCAGATTACTATGATAGGCTGTAATAGTAGCGCGTTCGGCTACAAAAATATTGCTCTATAGTGTTAAAGGAGATGCTGTGGCAAGGACCTAAAGCAGTTAGACAAGACACTTAGCAGAACAGAGACATCAAACAACGTTTCACATTCAGAATGCAACAGGCAGTAAGGTGATAGATGCAAATCAAAGGTTTAGATGTTAGAAATATCCTTTAACACAGATGGTAAACGACTTATATTTCTATGGCACCATTCCTCATAAAATCTCATAAGGCATTTCACAGCAGATTAAAGCAAACTGTGACATTAAGCCATGAAAGAAGTTTAGAACAGATGACCAGAAATTTGGTCAAGCAGCATCATAAAGGAGGAATGAGAGGTGGAGAGGTTTAGTGAGAACTTAACAGCTTTGGGAATGAAGGCAGGCCATTAATAGTGCAGCACTTGAAATCACAGATTCCAAACAGGTGAAAATTAGAGGAGCACAGAAATCTTGGAGGATTTTAGAGTACAGAATCATACAATACAGAAGAGGCCCTTCAGTCCACTGAGTCTGTACTGCCAAAAATACATTACTTCCTACACTAGTTTCAATTTCCTGCACCAAGCTGAGGCCCTTGAACATTATGACACTTCAAGTGCTAATCCAAGTACTTTTTAAAGATTATGAGGTTTCTCACCTCAACTACCCTTTCAGGTAGTGCATTTCAGATACGCACCGCCCTCTGGATGAAAACATTTTTCCTCAAATCCCCTCTAAATCTCCTTTCAACTGAAAATGACGCTCCCTCGTTACTGATCATACAACTGAGGAAAGAGCTGCTTTCTATTTATCCTGTCCATGCCCCTCATAATCTTATACACCTCGAACAAGTCTTCCTTGACCTTCTCTGCTCCAAAGAAAACAACCCTAGCTTATCCAGGGATAATAGGTACTGCAGATGCTGGAGAATCCGAGATAACAAGGTGTGGAGCTGGATGAACACAGCAGGCCAAGCAGCATCATAGGAGCAGGAAAGCTTGACGTGTCAGGCCTAGACCCTTCATCAGAAATGGGGGAGGGGAAGAGGGTTCTGAAATAAATAGGGAGAGGGGGGAGGCGGATAGAAGATGGATAGAGGAGAGGATAGGTGGAGAGGAGGCAGACGAGTCAAAGAGGTGGGGATGGAGCCAGTAAAGGTGAGTGTAGGTGGGGCGGTAGGGAGGAGATAGGTCAGTCCAGGGAGGATGGACAGGTCAAGGGGGCGGGATGAGGTTAGGAGATAGGAGATGGGGGTGCGACTTGAGGTGGGAGGAGGGGATAGGTGAGAGGAAGAACAGGTTAGGGAGGCGGGGACGAGCTGGGCTAGTTTGGGGATGCGGTTGGGGGAGGGGAGATTTTGAAGCTTGTGAAATCCACATTGATACCATTGGGCTGCAGGGTTCCCAGGCTGAATATGATGTGCTGTTCCTGCAGCCTTCGGGTGGCATCATTGTGGCATTGCAGGAGGCCCAGGATGGACATGTCTGAGGAATGTGAGGGGGAGTAGAAATGGTTCGCGACTGGGAGGTGCAGTTGTTTGTTGCGAACTGAGCGCAGGTGTTCTGCAAAGCGGTCCCCAAGCCTCCGCTTGGTTTCCCCGATGTAGAGGAGGCCACAACGGGTACAGCGGATGCAGTATACCACATTGGCAGATGTGCAGGTGAACATCTGCTTGATGTGGAAAGTCTTCTTGGGGCCTGGAATTGGGGTGAGGGAGGAGGTGTGGGGGCAGGTGTAGCACTTCCTGCGGTTGCGGGGAAAAGTGCCGGGTGTGGTGGGGCTGGAGGGGAGTGTGGAGCGGACAAGGGAGTCACGGAGGGAGTGGTCCCTCCGGAAAGCAGACAAGGGCGGGGAGGTAAAAATGTCTTTGGTGGTGGGGTCCGATTGCAGGTGGCAGAAGTGTCGGAGGATGATGCGTTGGATCCGGAGGTTGGAGGGGTGGTACGTGAGGACGAGGGGGATTCTTTTTTGGTTATTATTGCGGAGACGGGTGCGAGGGATGAGTTGCGGGAAATGCGGGAGACACGGTCAAGGGCGTTGTCGACCACTGCGGGGGGGGTGGGGGCGGGGGTGGGGGGGGGGGTGGGGGGAGTTGCATTCCTTGAAGAATGAGGACATCTGAGATGTACGGGAGTGGAATGCCTCATCCTGGGAGCAGATGCGGCAGAGGCGAAGGAGTTGGGAATAGGGGATGGCATTTTTGCAGGAAGGTGGGTGGGAGGAGGTGTATTCCAGGTAGCTGTGGGAGTCAGTGGGCTTGAAATGGACATCGGTTTCTAGGTGGTTACCTGAGATGGAGACAGAGAGGTCAGGAAGGAGAGAGAAGTGTTGTAGATGGTCCAGGTGAACTTCAGGTTGGGGTGGAAGGTGTTGGTGAAGTGGATGAACTGTTTGAGCTCCTTGTGGGAGCACGAGGCGGCGCCGATACAGTCATCAATGTGAAGGAGGAAGAGGTGGGGTTTCGGGCCAGTGTAGGTACGGAAGAGGGATTGTTCCACGTAACCTACAAAGAGGCAGGCATAGCTTGGGCCCATGCGGGTACCCATGGCCACCCCCTTTGTCTGTAGGAAGCGGGAGGAATTGAAAGAGAAGTTGTTGAGGGTGAGGACGAGTTCGGCTAAGCGGATGAGGGTGTCGGGGGAGGGGGATTGGTCAGTTCTGCGGGACAGGAAGAAGCGGAGGGCCTTTAGGCCATCTGCATGGGGAATACAGGTGTATAGGGACTGGACATCCATAGTAAAAATGAGGTGTTGGGGACCGGGAAATTGGAAGTTCTGGAGGAGGTGGAGGGTGTGGGTGGTGTCACGGACGTAGGTAGGGAGTTCCTGGACCAAGGGGGTGAAAATGGAGTCTAGGCAGGTGGAGATGAGTTCGGTGGGGCAGGAGCAGGCGGAGACAATGGGTCGACCAGGGCATTCAGGTTTGTGGATTTTGGGAAGGAGACAGAAGCGGGTGGTGCGGGGCTGGGGAACGATGAGGTTGGAGGCGGTGGGTGGGAGGTCACCTGAGGTGATGAGGTTGTGGATGGTCTGCATAGCTGAAAGAGGTAGGAAGAGATTATACTGTTCTGGAGGAGTAAAGCTTAGGACTTCAAAACAAAAATAAAAACTTTAAAAACTGAATGTTGCTTAACCAGAAATTGGTGTAGGTCAATGAGCAACAGGGTGTGAGCAAGGACGTGGGCAGCAGAGTCTTGAATAACCTCAAGCTCATGGAGGATAAAAAATAAGGTGGTGATCAGGAGTGTATTGGAAGAGTCGAGAAGTGGTAAAGGCATAGATGAGGGTATCAGCAGCAACCACATCTTGACAGATAGAATTGAGCCACATTGTGCGTTGGAAATAGGTAGCCTTCATATTGGTATGGATATATAGTTGGAGGACATGAGATCAAATACGACACTAACATTAAGAGAGGGAATTGGTTTCTAGATTTTTTTCAAGATCAGGATATTGAAGTCACTTAAAAACAAACAAATACATGTGGTACCAATAATGCTGGAGAAAAGACAGAGTTCAAATGGACTGAAGGATCTTAATTCAAAACTATGGCCTGGATCTTATCATCACTGATGAAATAACGATGCTTGCCGCTGACCCTGAAGAAAGCCGTGCACAAGGTTTTGCTATCTTTGTATTGCAGTCTTCTCTTCTTTAAACAGGAATTTAAAATCTGGCACTAAGACAAGGGGATGTCTTGGCATGCAGCAGTTGTGGCTACTTGCAGGTAAGCAGCCAGTCATATTCAGTTATAGAAAACCTTGTAATTGAAGACACTTATTATCCTTAAGCTGAAATGCTCAGATAGTGAAATAAGTTATAAATAAAACCAAAAGAACTCCAGATGCTGTAAATCAGAAACAAAAACAGAAATTGCTGGAAAAACTCAGCAGGGCTGGCAGCATCTCTGAAGAGAAATCAGAGCTAACATTTCAGGTCCAGTGACCCTTCCTAAGAACTGATGGTAGTTGGAAAAATTTCGGTTTATAGGCAGAAGATGGGATGGGGGGGGAGGGGGTAAAGAATAAACAATAGGTGAAGATAGAGCCAAAAGAAAGAGAAGAACAGTTGGACAAAGGAGTGGTTAATGAACTGGCCAGGAAGGTGAACTGTTCATGGAGACTATTAGTGGCTAACAATAGCTAATGTATAACGGCAGACTATGTGATGATAAGGCCTGGTATGTGGGGTTGGGGGCTACTGTCTTGACAGGGCCCTCAACCGGGTCTGATCCATCTCCCACACTTCTGCACTCACCCGCTCTTGCCTCGCAGAACGGCAGTAGGTTCCCCTTGTTTTTAAACCTACCATCCAGAAAATCATTAGCTGACATTTCCGCCACCTCCAGACACGTATTCCCCTCCCTTGTCTGCTTACCACAGGGACCGTTCTCTCTGGGATACCCTGGTCCACTCTTCTTCACTCCCATCACACCCTCACAGCCCTACGGCACGATCCTCTGCAACCGAAGGTATAACACCTGCCCATTCGTCTCCTCTTTCCTCAGTATTCAAGGGCCCAAACATATCTTCCAGGTGAAGCAGCATATTGCTTGCACTTCTCATAATCTAGTCTACCGCATTCGCTGCTGACAACGTGGTCTCCGCTACATTGGTGAAATGAAGCATAGACAGGGTGACTACTTCGCAGAACACGTACATTCTGCTCGCAAAAAAGACCGAGCTTCCAGTTGCTTGCCACCACCCTGTTCCTGGCCAACATCTGTTGCAGGCTTGCTGCAGTGTTCTAGTGAAGCTCAGAGCAAACCGGAAGAACAACACCTCATTTTCCGCTTGGGCACCCTGCAGCCCTCCAGACTCAATACTGAGTTCAATAATTTTAGGGCCTGAACTCTCCTATGTCCTAGCCCCCAAACCCACACATAGTGGCTAACAATAGGTAGTGTGTATTGGCATACTAACAGTCTCCATTAACAGCTATTCACCCTCCTAGCCTGATCGTTATCCACTCCTTTGTCTGCCCAACTGTTCTCTCTCTCTGGGCTGTAACCCATCTAACATTTATTTCTTAACCCCTCCCTCCACCTTATCTTCTGCATAGTAAACATCGTTTCCCATCCAGCACATTCTGAGGAAGGGTCGCCAGACTTGAAATGTTAATGGGGTAGCACAGTGGCTAGCACTGCTGCCTCACAGAGCCAGGGACCTGGGTTCGATTCCAGCCTCGGGTGACTGTCTGTGTGGAATTTGTATATTCTCCCAGTATCTGCATGGGTTTCCTCCGGGTGCTCCGGTTTCCTCCCACAGTCCAAAGATGTGCAGGCTAGGTGGACTGGCCATACTAAATTGCCTGTAGTGTTCAGGGATGTGTACATTAGGTGGGTTATAAGGGGATGGGGATGGGTCTGGGTGGGATGCTCTGTGGACAGACGTGGACTTGTTGGGCCTGTTTCCACACTGTAGGGATTCTATGATTCTTAACTCTGATTTCTCTTCACAGATGCTGCAGACCCACTGAGCTTTTCCAGCAATTTGTTTGTGAAAATTACGATTGGATGATAATAGAAGTTCAAAATATAAACAAACGTATACAACAATGGGTAATTTATTTTGGAGACGTTTGAAATGCCCAAAAATATTAAAACGAACTTTTCTGGGCCAGTAGACGCATTAAGCAGAAATTTTGAGGCTAGTTGATCATTTAAACATGCGTATGGTGTCCGTCTTTGGTTCCAATTGTAACAAGGTTTAACTCACTGTAACCTCACTTACTATACTTTAAAATGGTCTTGATATCCAATAAAGGCGGTATAGAAATGTAAGCCCTTCCCCTAAAAGGAAACAAACGGGGGGGGGGGTGCAATTTTCAACTCACGACAAGTAAATGTGTTCGGAGGAGGACAGGAACCTCTCAGTCCTTGCGCCAGACTTTAAACATCCTGACTTTAACCGCAAGGACATCAGATTGCTGTTGTCGGTCGAAAATAAATGTTGGTGTTTGTCAATTCCTGCAAAGCCTGACTGGGCCCGACACAGTTCTAACAGGGTGCTGGTTACCTTTGCCACTTTGGGGATTCGCTGTTTTCCAGCCGCGGTTGAAGCCATTTTCAGGTCGTATTTTCACGCCCCTCTTCAAGCGTCTTTTGCTAATTCGGGATAAAAATAAAACAAGACCCTGCCGCCGTCACTGCCAGTCCGGTAACATCCCAAGAAACATCCGGGTAACTCGCGGCGTAACCTCCGACCCGGCAGCGCCCCACGTGGTAGCAGCGGCAGTTGCCATGGCACCGGAGCGTCGCGTTGCTAAGACATTTTGTGGCTTCTCGGACGCGAAGGCTGTGGCGGAGGCTGAGGTTTTGTTTCTTTTTTTCAAAAAAAAGATTGGGTGGCGGGCTTTTCCTGTCTGGGAGAGGGTAAAAATTAATATTCTGTGTGGGCAGAGATTATAAAGGTGTGCTCAGACTTGCCTAAATTCACTAATTAATCAAAGAATTGCGAATTGCGAAGATCTGATGCGAAAACAAAAATAGAAATTGCTGGAGAAACTCACCAGGCCTGTCAGCTGCCGTGTAGAGACCAGTGATACTTCTTCACGAGGGTCTGAAGAAGGGTCTCTGGACTTGAATCATTACCTCTCTTTCTCTCTCCACAAATGCTGCCAGCCCTCTTGAGATCCTCCAGCAATTTCTGCTTTTGTTTCAGATTTCCAGCATCCTCAGTTCTTTGTTTTATTATAAAACTGAACTCAGACTTGGCCAAACTCAATGATAAAACAAAGAGTTGCAGATGCTGGAGATCTGAAACAATAACAAAAACATTGCAGGAGAAACTGAGCAGATCTCGCAGCATTTATGGAGAGAAAAGAAGAGTTGATGTTTCAGAAATTCCAGTGACCAGTTTTGACTCATGTTCACTGAATTGAAATTTTATCTCCACAGGCGTTGCCTGACCTTCTTGGCTAAATTAACCTCTTTATTCATATGAAGGAATGAACTTAGGGCACTGTGGCTCACTGGTTAACTATACTACCTCATTGGGCTAGGGACTTGGTTTTGATTCCAGCCTTGAGTTTGTATGTTGTCCCTGTGTCTGTGGTTTCCTCCCACAGTCCAAAGATATGTAAGTTAGGTGGATTGGCCATGCTAAATTGCCCCATAATGTCCACGGATGTGCAGGCTAGATGGATTAACCATGGTGAATGTAGGGTTACAGAGATAGTTTGGGTGACTGGTCTGGATGGGATGCTGTTTGGAGGGTCTGTGCAGATTTGGGCTGAGTGGTTTCTTTCTGTGCTATAGGGATTTTAACTGGTGTTTGTGGAAGAGAGTCTAAACCTCTACCAGCCTTTGTGTGTAGAAATGCTTTCTAACTACACCAGGGTGGATAGAGTAAGACAAATATGAGAAGAGAATCTGAATTTTGTCAGAAGTATTACAGATCCTGTGAAATATATTCTAACCCATGGTGAGAGAAAGTGATAACACTCAGAAATAGAAGTACTGGTCTTACTGGATGTTCATTTTGAAATACACAAGACAAGTCTGACCACGGTGTGCCATTTGCAGCTTTTACTGTTTATTCTTTCTAGAGATGAATAACTGTTGTTCTCTCTCCACAGATGTGCCTGACCTGGGGGCAGCTTCAGTTTTTATTCTGTATAATTTGAAGTTGTTTACCAACAAACTTGAAGAAATGTTATTTATAGCCGATAGAATTATTACGTGCAATATGTAATTTTCTGCATGCATTAATCCTTTTCCTCCAATATTTTTTCCAAATTTATGGCTGGATACAGTTCGGCTTTGGGACAAAATCTGTGAGATGTGGTGGTGTAACTGACTATAAAGTTTGGAATTAGCAGAAGGCATAACATCGGTGTTGATGAATCAAAGTTGACTTTTCGATCACATATGATTCCTCATAATTCGGAAAAACTTATGTTGTGAAGAAGATTCATGTTATCAGTGTTTTTCCTCATTGATAGGGCAACATCCTAGAAAGTACCTAATACCATGGTGGAACATCATCACCTCAAGGATTGAAGTGTCTCAAAGAGAAGGCCCTCAGTGATCCCAAGATAACTAGGAATGCACAAAAATTCCTGGTGACAATCATATTCTGAGAATAAATAAAAATAACCTAACTTTGATAATTTATATTAATCATGGACATATCTTTTTAACTTCATTTCAATAACGACTTTTTAAAGTGTCGAAATATAGTTCACAGGATGTCAAGCAGGATAGGAGACAAAATTGGCAAGGTGTTTTTATAACCGTATCTATTATCTCGGCCTCTAATGATATAGTAATATCATTTAGTTGCATTGTATTTTAATTTTAAATTGTAATACCTAGTCATTTATTTAGCTCCTTAGATCTATAGTGGTTATTGTAGCTCAAAATTTGGCTTGGTGATTTTTATACAAGATTATCATATTCTTTCAATTTATGCCTTTGAATACCTGCGACTGAAAATATTGTTCTTTCTAATTGTGTTTGTTATGACCCTGAGTAAATATCTTCGAAACCTCAGGACATGCTGTAATTTCAGTTCCTTATCTGTGCATTCTTTTCCAGAACAACAATGACAACAATATATGCTTCAGCTGGAGGAACTCTAGTAATAAATGTCAGACGGTCAGAATCTCAAGATGCACATCAGATTATGAAACTGTTCACCCCCAGTACAACAGCCACGTTTGGAAGAATTAATATCGTCTATCTACTGTATGTACACGTAAAGAATGTCCATTAATAAGGCCGTAGAAAAGTAGTTTTCATTGAAGCATACAGAGCTAATATATGTGTTTTATAGTGATTAGGTGCAATAATACAACTGAGGATAAAGAGCTTCCTAGTGCAAATAATTGCAGCTCAAATTGAGGGATCAGAATTTCCTTTAATCTTTATTTTAATGTACCAAGGCGATTCATGAATTATTACAAACTAAATCAGTGAGATTAACACACATGCACCTATTTCAGAGCTTACTTTGTCCTGTCACACTGCCATTTTCTGTGCCATTCTGCACCTTCAAGGCAATGTGTTACAAAATATATGTAGAACTTGCTGGAAAAACCCAACAAGTCAAGTGATATTCTGCAGGGATATAAACAGAATTAATATTTAATGTAGGTCACCTTGCATCAGATCTGGAAGAAGCTAGAGATTTAATAACATATGAGCAAACGTAAAGCTAGGGAAGATGCAAAGCAACTGGAGGAATCTCTCTGAAAGGCAGAAGATCAAAAGAAGTGGAAGCAGGAGTGGGCATTTGGCCCCTCATGCCTGCCTTGCCATTCAGTAGGATTATGGCTGATCTGTGTGGGCCTCAACTCCTCTTTTGTGGCATCTGCTTGTAGCTCTCAATTCCTAATAGTTTAAAAATCTATCTATTCTCTGTTTAAACATTTTCATTGATCTAACCTCTACAACTCTGTGGTAGAGAATTCCAGCCATTTACTATCCTCTGAGAGAATAAATCCCTTCACATCATAGTTTTAAATAAGTATTCCCTTTTTATGTAACTATGTCACCAAGTTTAAGATTCTCCCACTAGTGGAATCATATTTTCAACATTTACCCTGTCAAGACTCTCAGAATTTTGAACACTTCAATAAGATTATCCCTCCTGCTTCTAAACCCTAATAAATAGTGGCCTAACCATTTTAGCCATTTTTGATAAGTCAGTCACTTCATCCCAGGAATCAGCCGAGTGAATCTTTTTTGAGCTGCCTCCAATACCAGTATATCCTTTCTGAAATACAAGGACCAAGACAGTACTCCAGGGTGTAGCCTCACCAACACCCTTTACAGTGGTAACAAGACTTCCCTATTTTTAAACTCCACCATGTAGTTATGAAGGCCAAAATTCCATTTGCCTTCTTAATTACTTGTCTGCAAGCTTACTTTTTATACCTTGTATACAAGATCACCCAGATCACTTTGTACTGCATTTTTAAAAGTTTTTCTCTCTATAAGTAATAGTCTACCTTTTGGTTCTTCCTGGCAAAGCGCATGACCTCACAATTGCCTATATTAAACTCTGTCTGCCAAGTCTTTTACCCACTGAGTCAACCTATTGATATCCCATTGCGAATTCTTATTATCCTCATCATTGTATGCCCTCCTATCTATTAGTGTATCATCAACAAATTTGGATACATCCAACATTTACCCCCTCTAAGTTATTAATACAGATGGTAAATAATTGAGGCCCTAGGACCAATTCTCATGGCACTCTACTAGTTACATATTTTCAACCTGAAACCGATGTATTAATGCCAAATGTCTGTCTTCTATGTATAAACCAATCCTCAATCCATATTAATACATTACTCACAATACAGTGAGCTCCTATCTATTACAACAACATCTTATTTTGAACCTTATTTGGAAATCCAAATACACTACATTTACCAGCTCCCTTTTATCAATCTTGTTTGTTATATTCTCAATAAACTCTAGCAAATTTGCTAAACATGATTTCCCTTTCACAAAACCATGTTGACCCTGTTTGATTGCATTAAACTTTTCTAAATGTCCTGTTAATAATGGATCCAGCATTTTCCCAATAACTGATGTTAGGCTAACTACCATATAGTTTCCTGCTTTCTATCTCCCTTCCTCCTTGGACAGAGACATGACATTCATGATTTCCAATCTGCTGGAAACCTCTCAAGATGAATTCTAGAATATTTGGGCAATGCCTCCATTGTCTCTGCAGCCACTTCTTTTAAAACCCTTGGATCAGGTCCTGGTAATTTGTCTACTTTTAGTCCCATTAGTTTTTCAAATACTTTTCCACTTATGATAGAATATTTTTCCTTCCATTAGCACCTTGCTTAGCTGTTATATTTTGGGGGTGTTTATAGTGTCCACCACTATGAAGACTGATGCAAAATATTGATTTCAATTTAAGTGCCAATTTCCTATTCCCCGTTATTAATTCTCAAGTTGTATCCTCCAGTCTCCCAAATATCCTTTAGCTACTCTCTTTCTTCTTATTGATGCACAAAAGCTCTTGCCATTCATTCTCATATTTCTCTACAGTTTACTTTCAATTTCATCCCTTTTTAATAGCTTTTTAGTCATACACCATTGGTTCCTACAAAATCCTAATCCTCTGGCTCGTAACTAGTCTCTGCTGTTTGGTATACCTTAATTTATGATTGGATATTCTCCTTGACTATCGCTGTTAATCATTGGTGGTTCATGGTTCTCAAATCCTTCTTTTTGACTGGAATAAATTTTTGCTCAGCGTTATGAAATATCTGCTTGAACATCTGCCACTGCTCATTCATTGACCTTCCCTTTAGTCTGTTTCCCAGTTGCTTTAAACAACTCTTTTTCATACCACTATAACTACCTTTTTTCAAGTTGAGGGCACTGGTTTGAGACCTGAGTTGCTCATCCAGAAACCGAATCTGAAACTCTTGTATTTTGTGACTGCTATCCCCTAAAGACTCCTGAACTATCAGACCTCATCATCTAACCTCATTACATATTTCTGGATGTAAAACAGCCTGTTCTTGAGTAGGTCCTCCAATATATTGCTCAAAGAAACAATCCCTGATGAACTCTACAAATTTGTCTTCCATGTTACCTTTGCCAATCTGATTTGTCCAGTCAACAGCAGATTAAAATCATGCATGATAATTGCAGTGCACTTCCATTACTTCCCATTTTATACTTTGACCTACATTGAGGCAACTCTTTGTAATCTTTAGACAATTCCCACCCATGATTTCATTCCCTTGCTATTTCTTATTTCCACCCAAATTCCACTTCACAATCCATTGTACCTATGTCACTACTTACCGCTGCACTGATTCCCACTTTTATTCTATCTCCTTTTCCCTTTTGCCTATTCTTCCAGAACGTCAAATACCTTTGAACATTGAGTTTGCAATATTGGTTACATCTCTGTAATAGCTATCAAACTGTAATCATGTATTTCTATTTTTGCTATCAACTCATCTATCTTGTTGCAAATGCTGCATTTATTTAGATAAAGATCTTTAAGGTTTGACTTTTTACTATTCTACTAGAGGGAAAGGGGATGTGTTTGGTGGTGTCATCACCAGTTTGCTCAAAACAAGATCCCACACACAGCAATGATATGATGTCCAGATTATTTATTTTGCTTTCATTGGTTCGGATAAATATTGGCCAAGAATATTGCTTTTCTTAAGTATTGCTATGGGGCCTTATACATCAATCCCGATAATGCTTAAAATTGAAGCAAGTCAGATGTCAGAGGATGATCCATTGTGGAGGCTTTTACTGTGGTTTTTGGGAACAAGGGGAAGAGGTGACGACAGAAGTGCAAGATACATGGACATGGTTGAGGCCAACGGTGGAGTATGTTTTTGTTTGAGGAAAAAAAGGAGACTTATCATAAGTTCTGGTGTGGAAGGTAGCAATGCTAGAACAGGTACAATGAGGCTACAATAAAGTGCCTTTGTATAAAAGTTAAGCCTCTTCGTATTAAATGGACAATTTTAAAAACAGGCAGCAGCAGCCCTCAAGTGTACTGTAGAGCCAGAGGAGAGCTCCTGCTTCTTGGTGGCTGCACGTTAGACCACATTTACAGTAAGAAATCCTAAGTGGAACAAACCTCACACCTATTCATAACAGACCAGCCCACAAAGATTTCTAAAAGAAAAATGTGGCATTAGGCCCTTCATTACATCGGGTTTACTACCTGTCTTAGCAAGTGCCAGGGACACGACATGAAGTCAGATCTATTTTAAGCATTGTTGGAATTGATGTAAAAGGCCCCATGGCAATACTTGAAAAAAAAAGTGTCCTAGCCAATACCTAATCCTAACCAACAAGAGCAATAGAAATTATCTGGACATCATTTCATTGCTGTGTGTGGGACCTTGTTTTGTGCAAACTGTTTTTGTATATTAAGCAGTGGTTACATTTCAGAAGTGTCTTATATACAATAAAGTGCTTTGAGATGACCTGAGGTCATAAAAGTATTTTAGTCAGTGAATGAGTGCAAGACCAGAGTTTCTTTAAGAGTTATGTATTATTTTCTTGCATCTTCAGCGAAAAGGCAAACCTTTCTTTGACAGTGGAAAATGAGAAGAAAGAGGTTTTAGCTCATGCTGCTTTTTTCGATTATCCAAATATTGAGGCTGTTGAAAAAGACAACTGGGAACCCTGGCTACATACGTATGGTCCTAGTTCAAAATGCACAGTGAGTTGAAACCTGAAAATAATAATGATATTTCTGAATATGGAATACAATACGTACTGCATTGACAAAATAGTTTTACAACTACAGTAGATATGTTTTCTGCCAATGTATTCACTGGTGTGGATTTTGCAGTGAGCAGCTAAGGAAATTTGCTCAGACTAAACAAAGACCACTGTCCACAAAGATCTAGCAGATACTGTGGTGTGATTTTCTTCTTTCCTATTAGTAGTTTAAATTTGGCGCGAAGACATCTTGGTGGCAACAGCATTGTTGTCCCAAGCTGATAAGCAATTAATCATCATTCCTGTGTGATAACTTCAAATCTTTTGATTTATGTTTACTGATGGTAAAATAAATTGTAATGATTTGATTAAGATAGAAGCTATGGATAAACAAATTTAAAAATAAAAACAGTATTGTTCTTAATTTTTTAAAAAGTCATGTATGAAAAATTTTAATATTCCACAAATTCAGATGACCTTTTCAGGGCCAATGATGGTAATTATCAGTAATTATGAAGTTAGTATGCATTTACAAAAATGCAGTTCCTGCTTATTCAACATAGAATAACATTTTCAAGGATTTTTACAGTGGACGTAGCAGCTTAGGAGTGGAAGTTCATGCTGATTCAAGCAATTCTTAATGATTCCATTCTCTGGGTGCTTTCAAGGTTTGGAATATATAGCAATTTCTTGGTTTCCAAGTTATTTAGCAGACTCTAAAGGCTGGATTTTCATGCAGGAGGTAGGCAGCATGAGTCAAAAAAGTTCTCAGCTCTGAAAACCTGTCTCCGTTAAGAATTTCCTCAACCATCACATTTTCTTTTTGGGGAAACAGAGATGAGATGGAATTGGGCCAGCCACTTAAGTAACAGGTCCAATGCAGCAACACAGTCTGATGGATGGAGAGGCTGGCAGGCTAGAAAGCCCATTTCTTTTTAATGGGACATTGGCCTGGTTCTGTCATGACTTTCAGACCCACAAGTCCTCACTGCCATAATATTAATAATATTGACCAAATATAATTGCAGTAATCTATAATGTAGATAATATAACTTTTTTGTGTATCTTGTCACCTATGACCATTTCTAATGAAAAATTCATGTTAATTGGATCCACACCTAATTACATTTTTTTTACGGATGAGATCAAACCCCCTCAAAATATATCAAAGTGATAGCCTAGACCTTAATTTTTGTTTTATTTAAAGGCAAGTGTAAGCCACTGTGTTCTAGATGTAATTCAATTGGTCCATCACTAGGCTTTAAGCAAAACACACTTTATTCTTACAGCACAGTTAAAATACAAACATAAAAAAATTGACACAGTTTTGACTTAAACAAAATAATGTATTATTTAGCTACTTATCAACTGTTTCAATATTACAGTTTCCTATAAACACTCCCTTGGCAAAAGCAAATTCAGTAAAACAGATTTTCTTCACATGCTCTACCAGTTGTGGAGAAAGGAACACTGAAACACTGAAAGAAACAATCTAGCAGCAGAAAGAGAATTCAAGCTTTTTGCTACAGCAGAGAGAGAGCTGTATCTATCAACTTCAGTTCCAAAAAAACCCAACTGAAGGGACAGCCAAAACCTTGGGTCTGTGTGAGCCTGACTCCACCCACCATGTTTCTTTTGTCTAATTAAAGAAAACACTCAGGGAACTCAAGGTTGTTTACTGCTGCTTCTGAAGTTGACATGTTAACACCATGGTGTCAACACTCCTCTTCAAGAGAAACAGATCATCTCTTAAAAGGCAGAGTATTGTCACAATTAATAATAATGACATCAGTAGGTGGTGTACTAGCATCGCATTTAAACTTGTATGTACTTAGCTCCAGGAATAAGCCTAACATATGTCAATGAATCTGAAATTATACCTTTGTTATATACATTTTTACTCAACCTGTTCGGGCATCTTATGGGGCTGGTGGGACTTGACTTAGACCTTTTGGTCAGAGGTAGGGACATTGTCACTGCACCACAAGAGCCAAAGACTTTTATGCTTTTGAGAATTAGCTCTATTTCCCTGTATTTTGATCATTGGAGCCTTCGATAGGAACTACATCCCCTGTGTCAAACCTGACCATAACATACTGTCTGTGGCAACCCTGTTTTGAGATATCCTATTATAGGGCGGCAAGGAGTTTCGTGAACTTCAAAGCATTCAACATTCTCGAAGTCAGATAAGTCAGACAATTTGTAGGAAGGTATTAATGCAAACATTGTTGATGAATACACAACTGTTCATGTGTATGAATGATACAGGCATGCTAAGACTGTTGTCAATCAACAAAAGAATTTAAGAGTTGTTTATAAAAATTGCATGTCGTTTCACTTAATTTGGAGCCCCATTACCTATACCTCCTTCCCAGGTTTTTACATCTGACTATCTCCTCCAATGATTTCACAACCACACCCCAACTGAGTTATTTTCCTCTACTGCTTCTTTCCCTAAGTGTTTTACTTCTTTCTGTGGCTGAGTTATGTTTCACATACTACATATATTTATCATCTTTATCCACTCCCCTCCCTCCACTGCCTAGTGTAGCATTAAGCTATTTCCAAGATTATAGTCTTTATTAATATAATAAAAGTACAGAGTATTTTCAATCTAAAAATTCTTGTTAAGAAGAAAATCTACACAAAATTCAAATCCTTTTTCTCTCTTCTGAAATTTCTAATCCTGTATTCTCCTTTTGCCCCATTCCTGAATTCACATGCTTTTCTTCTCTATTCCTTCCTTTTTATCTCGGCCCTGCTTTAGACTTACTTACTCCTGCTTTATCCTTCCTTCTTTTCCCTCTTTCTTGCCCCTTCCTTTCACATTTCTCGCCTCTTCCTTTCTGCCTTCCTCCTGTTTCTCCAATATGCAGTTTCCCCCACATCACTTTTTCCCGCTTTTTCTCCTTACTCCCACGTTCTCTCCCATTCTATGTCTGCCCCTCATTTCTTGTCTTAAGTTAAACACTGCATAATTCCTGTGTCCACTCCTGTCTTTTTGCACCCTCTCCTTTGCTTTCCTTTCAACTTTAACCTTATACTCCTTTCTGTTTGTCTTTACTCTCTTTCATTATCCCAATCTATTTTCCCATTCCCTTCTCCCATGCCTTCTGCTTCACAATGATATGACAATTACTATTTAGTGGGAAGTCTGTATATTTCACTTTACTGTGTGACTAGACATTGTGAATTGCAAGTTATGTAGCCAGATATGAGTAGGGGAATGTTATCTTCAATATGCTTTGTGTAGACCGTCAAACCCTTACTGTGTTGAGAGTGTTTTCTTTAACAGAAAACAATTAACTGTATATGCTCTCAGTTTCTGGCATCTACATGTAATATAGGTTACATTTCAGATTGTGGATACATGTGATAAAATATCATTTACTTTTATCACTAAATTTTATTGATATTTCACTGGATGAGTTATGGTTACATAAAGTATTTTTTTTTAAATTTTGACAGCCTTTGAACACCCTTTTTTTACATTTGCTTGTGGCAAAATCAGGAGTTGCAGGTGGTTGTGCTAAAGAGATTGTCAGGTAGGTTGTGTGTTAATAATTCCTGACTGTGGATAAATTATGCATTCCAGTATGAATACACTCAGGCACTATGCAAGAAAATCTTTGTAAAGCTGTAGAACCATCAGTTAGTTTTAGATTTGTTGATCAGATCTACCTAGAACAGATGGTGTCATTGCCAGAGATGCAGGCAGAATATCACAAAGATAACTTGAAGAGTTGAAAGGCAAGTGGGGATGTTTGTGCCATGTCATTTTATCTTTTCTAAGGTATTTAGCAGTAAACAATGATATTTAACAATTCTGCCAGTGAAAGATCTTAGAAAGAACAAAACAACATTGCACAGGGTTAAGGACCAGACTAGACATTTTAAGAAGATAGCCTAGACCCTAACTTTTTCTTATTTTTAAAGGCAAATGTAAAGTGCCATATTCCAGATGCAATACGACTGGTCAAACTACTCAACATTAAGCAAAATACAGTCTATTCAAACACTATAGTTAAAATACAACGAAAGAAAGAGAAATTTAGAATAACAACTCTATTGGAAAACTTAACAGAATAATAGAAACAGTAACTATTACTAATTAACTGTTCCAATACAGTAACATTTCACAAACACACCCCTTGGGCAAAAAGACAAATTCAGAAATCAGATTTTCTAACATACCCACAATAGGAAGAGAAACCCCAGCTTTTAACTGTAACCGAGAGAGGGGAAAAAAAATAGTTTCTACTTCTTCAAAGCTCCAGCAGCTTCTGCTGAACCTAAGAGCTAAAACAAAAAGCTAGAAATCCTTGTGCAAGCTGGCCATGCTCATCCAGGCTGCTTCTGTTGCTCCAACTTTAAAAAAACCAAGGCGTCACAAGCTGTTTATATTACCACAGACAACTTGGGGCCTCTCGTTCAGTCTCTTTCTTAAAAGAGACGAGGACAAAATACACTTCTTAAAGCCACAGCATCGTCACAACAGGTTATTTAAAAGAGAAAAGTTTATCTCAAGAAGTATCTATTGTTTAAACTATTCCCTCACATTTTGCTTCCCACCGACCAATCTCCACCACTCCCTACCTGCATCCACCTATCATCATCCCACCTATCCCCATACCTTTCCGCAGCCCCACCCCTCCTCCCTCTGTTTATTTCCCAGCTTCCCCTTTCCCATTGCTGAAGAAGGATCCTGACCCGAAACATCATCTTTCCTGCTCCTCTGCTGCTGCCTGATCTGCTGTGTCTGTGTTGAATTTGCTTCCATCTTTGCACCATGTTCATTAACGCCTAGAAATCATTACACCATAGAGACCTGCCATTTTTGATCTATTTTTCCTGTAAGGGTTGTTCAGGTGAAAACAGTAATGAGAAAAATAAACTGCAATCCTTGTTACTCTAGTTTAATTATCTTGGCGAAATTCAGTCAGGCTGAGAATTGCTCTGAAAATATCTAAGCTGCAGAAAACAAAATATTAGAAAGCTTTGCAACGGGCTTGGTGTCTTGAATTCAGCTGCCTGTTAGGCTGAATTTACAATCTACTTGAAATGAATGGAACTAATCCTAGACATAGTTGATTCTCCTGAGTCTCCAGAAAGAGCAGGAAGAAGACTTGAAATGTGGGGAATAGACAGTGGGGAATGTTCTATATGCAAAACAATAATTTACCCCTGATAACAAGCATGGGGCTGGATGAACACAGCAGGTCAAGCAGCATCATAGGAGCAGGAAAACTTGATGTTTCGGGCCTAAACCCTCATCTCTGAAATAATTTACCCCTGATTTGGTTGGCAGAAAAATATACTAAGTTCCACTTTGTCAGTTGAATTGATTGGTATCTTAAGTACTATGCTAGTTTTTACGTGTCTGTGATGTACCAATTTTAGTTTCTTTAACACTTCTTCGTATTTAAATAAAAGTTCAAGGTATAATTTTGTGATTGTTTATCATTTCTTCAGGTTATTCTTTGAGTTTTTGGCAGATGATTGAGATAATGCCTGCAGAAATAGTAGCACTGTATACCATGTTACACAGTGTTAATGGCGTTTATAGATTCTAGCTCTTGAGCTTTGTTGGCCAATGTCAGAATGTGCAATTACAAATATTAATTTATTTCCATCACTGGCATAGGACTGTCTTCAATGCCCTCCGAGAACTGCACTATATAATCCTTGCTGTGCCAAAGAAAGTCGCCTTAGGTAAAAGATTATTTTAGAAATTGTCACAGAACTTATTTTTCATTTTCAGATATTTTGTCAGTTTTGAAAACTATTTATTCATATCAATTCAGCAATAATCTGTCTTATTCCGTACTAGATCCTGCCATGTTTGTCTTGTTTGCACCTATGCCACAATTTAAGAAGGTGGATGGTGTACACTATTCGGCTTTTATCTGCTACAGAAAGGACTATGTTCCAGTACTACATATTCGAAAGGCCAGGTAATGGATCTTCTGATGGACATCTTCTTTCTTGTAATTGCCTTTTCCCAGTGACATGCTAAAAGATATTAAGATTTGAATTTACTCACATTTTGAACTAACAGCAAGTATAGGAAGTAACAAACTCACATTTTCTGACATGTTTCACATTTGCAAACCATCACAATGCGATGTACACTCAGTAAATCTTTTTTGATGTGTACTGTTGCATAGGCACCAACCAGTCCATTTTTGCTCAGCAAAATCTAATGTAACTAATCATTCTGTTGTGCTGGTGTTGATAGAGTGATAAAAGTTGGCTCGGACCTTGGGTGAACCCTCCTGCCTTTCAAATAATTCCGTGGGATATTTTATTTCCAGGTGAGAAAGAAAACTGAGCCTCAGTATCATTCATCTTCCATAAAAGAATACATCTGGTGATGCAGCACATACTTCATACTAGACTGTGTTAGCCTAGATTCTGGTTGGAGTAAAACGTTGGTGAAGAGGGTCTGTCTAGCTAGTTGGAGAACTGTCAGAATTCCCACAATCCCTCAATTGGGTAAGACTGCCAGAATTTAGTGCCCAATGGATGACCTTCCTCAGAAATTAAAAACCTGAGGGCAGAAACCTGACCATCCCTCAAGAGCAGCCAACCAATCAGAGGCTGGAAGATTTCCATTATAGGCAGTGCTGACAATATTGGAAGTAGCTACTGACAATAACCTCAGGGAAAGGTATAGGGCTCAGGCCACATGATGGTAGGATGGAGGTTGTAGGGAGCAGGTCACATGCTGGACAGTGAAGGGCTTATTGGGAGTCGGGGTCAAGGTGGGGGGAACGCAGTGAGCTGACAAGTTAAGGCACTGATCTGGCAAGTGGAAGGTTCAGTGAAAGTGATGAGCAGATGGTTTGCCGAAAGAAAGTGGTGAACCTGAAGTGGGAAGTAGTGAACTGAAAACAGGTAGTGATAAACTGGAGTTAAGCAGAATGTACATAATTAGGAATTAGTAAGTGTTCATGGAATCATTGAATCCCTACAGCGTGGAAGTCGGCCTTTCAGCACATCAGGTCCAGACCAAGTAATCTCTCAGCATCCCACTTTCATAATCTCTGAAATAACTCCACTGAAGTTGGAATCCAGTCACCAAGTCACCCTTTATTTACACTGGAGAGTCCTCGACACTGATCCAGCTCCCTCAGAGCCAGTTCTCAGAGTGTCATAAATCTTTTTATCTGTTTTTGTCTGTTAGCCAGGTCCCCCTGATTGGACCAGATTTACAGACCCAATCAGAGAACGCATATTCTATGAGGTCAATCTGGCTGGCCTTGTTATAATCACTGTGCCATGCTTTCAGCTGGCATGGCTGTAAGCTTTGAATTTTTTCCTTAACCCATTCCGGCTTCCTGCTTTTCTTCCCTCATTTATGACATGCCTTACATATAACTTTTTAATCATCTGCCCTAATACCTTTTTATTCAGCTCAGTATCTAATTTTCTTTTACCATGTTTTTGTGGAATGTCTTTGGTCTTTTTAATACCTATATAAATTCAAATTTCTATATAAATTCATGCTATATACATTCAAATTGTTGTCCTTACAACTTGGAGCAATAATCACAACAAGCAGGTCTATCAGATTGGTGTTATTCATCGTTAAAATTACTAGCCCTCCTTGAAAGTTTATTATCATCATACTGATCTTAATTCCTTTTCATTAATTTCATCCAGTCTCATCAGTCTGCAGTCATCTGTCTGTAGTCTGTGATATTGGCAGATCACAATTCTTTTTTGTTTTCCCACATACTGTATGTTTCTAAGAAATTTGGACGTGAAAAATTAGATTAAACCATGTTGCTCAATCCTATTTTAGCTCTGTGTAAGTCAGTGTATTTTGATTAAGTTAAAATCAGGACTTATGATTCTGCAGAATGAAAGAGCCTCATCCAACTTTTTGTATTACAATCTGCCAAGATTTTGAGGGATAGCTTACCTTCTTCACTACTTATCAGATATTATTAAGCTGGATTGTGATATTGTCAAGCTCGTATATCTGGCTTCATTTAAACAGATCTGTCTTCTAATATCTTTATTCATGGGGTGACCTGAATAATTGTGTCTTTTCCTAAATTGATCAGATTACCTTCTTGAGTCTGTGTGAAGATTTCTATAATGTTGAAGAAGCTGTTTTCTGGTTTTTGGCCTTCATTCTGCTTTATTCAAAGCATAATGATATTTCTTGAGGTTTTTTCTAGCAGATAAAGCCTCATCTTTCCTGCATCTCTTCTTTCAATATCCTCTGGTAAATCATTTGCACATCCAGCAGTATTCTGCTTGTTATTATTTGTTGTCATTTTGTTACCATTGCCTGATATCTTTCTCTGCCATGAAAATTGGTTGAGGCCAAGATATTAAAGGTTTTCAAGAAGGAGTTAGATATAGTTCTTAGAGCTAAAGGGATCAAAGGGTATGGGGAGAAAATGGAAGCAGAGTATTGACTTGGATGATCAGCCATGATTATATTGTGACGGAGCAGGCTCAAAGGGCTGAATGACCTGCTCATGTTGTAGTTTTCAGTGTTTTTATCTTTTTTTTGGCTTCTTCCATCCTTTCTTAACAGCACAAATGTAAAATCACACTCATGACAGAATTTTCTAGTTTTTGCCCAAAGTGATGGAGTATTAGTATTGTTCCATCTCAGACAATTACCATTTGTTTGCCTGGTATTTGCAAATGTTGAACTGGGGAAGTTCTGAGGAAGGGTCACCAGACCCGAAACGTTAACTCTGTTTTTTTCTTCACAGATGCTGCCAGGCCTGCTGAGCTTTTCCAGCACTTTGTTCTTGCTCCTGATTTACAGCATCTGCAGTTCTTTCAGTTTTTATAGCTTCATTCCTTTCTGCCACATACACTCTGAAGATGTTTTTAAACTCGTTTTTAATCTTTAAACTTACATCACACCTTAATGCAAGTGTATTTTATGGAAGTTTTCATTAAGACCATTCTGTAAAAGTGTTGTCTTAGATATATCTTTCTGAAGCCATTGCGAAATTTGATTGTGTAGTAATTGTGGAAAGCATGTT
Organism: Ginglymostoma cirratum; assembly: GCA_024137785.1. Lineage (NCBI taxonomy): Eukaryota > Metazoa > Chordata > Chondrichthyes > Orectolobiformes > Ginglymostomatidae > Ginglymostoma > Ginglymostoma cirratum. The sequence goes on from JAHRHZ010000275.1 coordinate 16,972,289, forward strand.
TCAATGCATTCAGGTTTCATAAAATAATCATGGGATAAATGCAGATTGGGCAGTAGGTTTGAGGAAGTTTGCTTGATCTGAATTTTCAGGTTATTAATAATGATGTGAGGGAGAATGCTCCCACATGTATATTAGGATTCTTCCATCTTTTATTTTGCTGTTCTGTGTTCGCGGACAATTATGGAGACACAGGGAAAGAGAGAAATTTGAGAAGTTGTGGTGATTGTAGTTTGACATTCCAAGCTTAGAACCCACACTCCTATGAAGGTAAATTTATAAGAAGACTATTGTTGACATTTGTATTTAAAATATTCTATGCTGTACTTCAGATTGGGTTCTTGTGATTATTCAGATACTCACCTGTAGAGGGCACTAAATACAGTCCTAAAGAATATTTAATACAGTATTTGAATTCACATTAACCAATTAGTTCAATTAAAGTCCAATTAATGATGTTGAGCATGAGTTTGGGGATAATTCTGGAGATAATTTATTTTTGATATTATTTTTGTATTATGTGAACCTCACTTTATATCAGCCAAATCTGTTTTTGACAATACAGAGCCAAATCCTCAAACTCGCACACTGTGTACATATTGATAGTTATCTTCTGATTCATTATGCATTTTTTAACAAACATATACTGTGACCTTCAGTACATAAAATACTAATGTATACAAGCATTCTTTAGAATTCACAAGTTACTTAACAGTTGGGGAGGTGACAACATAGAAATATTGTAACTGGATTCGGTAGCACGCTGGTGATCAGAGTTCAAATTCCAACATCATAGATGGTGGAATTTGAATTCCATACAAAATGGAAATTAAAGGTTTAAAAATGCTGTCCTTACCTGGTCTGGCTTACATTTGACTGCAACAATGGGATTGAATTTTAACTGCTCTTTGAATGGCCGAACAGGTTGTTGTATCAAAAATTGCTAAAAGCCTAAAACGATTGAAACCTGCCAGACCAAGCAGCACCAAATTGAGTACCAGAAACAGCAGTGGCACACATAGCCCTTTTGACCCAGTAACGATTTTGTGACTTTGTGCATTGGTGTTCATGAATTGCGCCCTTAGGTGGCATTTCCCAGTGTCTAGCATGGAGATTGTTTGGAACAAATGATGAACAGAATCCGCCAGATTTGCTTATTGAGTTTTCCCAATGTTGTGTTTGTTTAGTGAGCATGGTAAGATAGGAGGCTGAATATTAATAATTAATATGAATATTAATAAGGCAAGTTGTGCTGTTAACAAGATATTTAGGAATCAATGATGATTGTCATTTGGCAACACATCACTGCCTAGCAAGAATCTCTTCACACTATTTCTAAAAAGCATAAAAGGTGTTGCAAGTTTCTCCCAATGTCAAGAGGTGCCTTACTGCACTTGTCACCCTATTCTGCTACACATCTTGCTGTAGCTCACATTGCTCAGATCCACGTAAGATTCGGCCCAAGAATGCCTTGGTAACATCACTATTGACTGAGCTGGCTGACCTCTAAAGGATATAGCTGTGTTACTGGGTCTGAGACAGATGGCGAGGAAACCAACATGAGAAAAAAGCATTTAAAAAAAGTGTGTGTGAGGAAAAAGAACATAGTCAACTCCATCATCACTGACCTGCCTACTGTAGATACATCTGTCCATGACAGTATCAGTATGAGTGACCGCTGCACCGTCCCTGTGGAAACATAATCCTGTGTTCACACTCAGGATACTTTCCATTGTGTTGTTTGGCACTACCACCATGAAAAATTCAAAATATTTCACAGAAATGAAGTAATTCAAAACTGGGCATCTGTGAGGTGCTGTGGACAATCATCAGCAGCAATAGCAGAACTATATTCAGCCTCATCTGCAACCTCATGTATTGGCATATCACCCTATCTACCATTACCATCAACCCAGAGGAGCAACCCTTGTTCAATGAAGTGCAAAGAGGGCATGTCTGGAGTATCACCAGGTGTGGCTAAAACCTCGATGAAACTACAGTTCAGGACTACCTGCAGGCCAAATATTGTAAGCAGCAACTGATAGACAGAGCTAAGTGATCACAGAGTCAGTGGGTCACATCAAAGCTGTGCAGCCATGGTGGTGGTGGACAGTTAAGCAACACACTAAAGGAAAAGTCTCCATAAATAAACCCATCCTCAATGATGATGGATCTCAGCACATCAGGTGGCAAGGACAAGTCTGATGCATTTGCAGCAATTTTAGGCAGAAGAGCCGAGTAGATGATCCATCTTGCTCTTGTGAAGAGGTCTAGAGCATCACACATGTCAATTCACATGATACAAAGAAACAGCTGAAGGCAATGGATACTGCAAAAGTTATAGACCTTGACACTATTCCAGCAAAAGTACTGAAAACTTGTGCCCTTGGCCAAGTTGTACCAGTACAGCTACAGAAAAGGTATCTATTCGGTGATGCGGAAAGTTGTCCAGCTATTTAAACAAAAAGCAGAACAAATCCTTCCCAGTCAATTAGCATCCAATAAGTTTATTCTTGATCATAAGTAAAGTAAAGGAAGGGGTCATCAACAGTACTATCAAGCAACAGTTATTTAACAATGATTTTTCAGTGATGTTCAGTTTGGATTCTGCCAGGACCACTCAGCTCCTGACCCAACTATATCCTTTGTTCAAATATGGATGAAAGATCTGAATTCCAGAGGTAAGGTGAGAGTGACTGTCCTTGATATAAAAGCTGTATTTGACCGAGTGTGCTAATGTTGACCCCTAACAAAACTAGAGTCAATAGGAATGGGGGAAACTCTTTGCTGGTTGGAATCATACCTAGGACAAAGGAAGATGGTGGTGGAAGCTGGTATCAGTAAGTCATTTCCAGGACATCTCTGTAGGAGTTTCTCAGGAAAGCATCCTAGGCTCAACCATCTTCAGCTACTTGATCAATGACCTGCCTTCCATCATAAGATCACAAGTGGGCATGTTCGCTTATAATTACATTATATTCAGCACAATTCGTGATTTCTCAGATACTGAAGGAGTAAATGTCAAATTGCAGCAAATACTGAACAATACCCAGGTTTGGTCTAACAAGTGTAAGTAACAGTTGTGCCAAACAAATACCAACCAATGACTTCGACCAGAGAATATGACATCCAGTGGCATTATCACTTCTGAATACCCAACTAACAACATGTTGAGGCTCACTGCTGACTAGAAACTGAACTGGACAAACCATATAAATATTAAGCCCACGACAATAGGTCAGAGACTCAGAATCTTGCAACGAGTAACTCATTTCCAGACTCCTCAAAGCCTGTCCAACACTTGTAAGGCAAAAATCAGGAGAGTGATGAAATACTCCCCATTTGCCTGGATGAGTGCAGTTCCAAAAAAAAACTGAAGAAGTTTGACACCATCCAGGAAAATGCAGTGATGCCACAGCCATAAACATTCACTCCTTCCAACACCAACGCACAGTAGCAGCAATGTGTACCATTTAAAAATTCACCAATGCTCCTTAGACAGCACATTTGAAACCCATAGTCACTACCATATAGGGGACAAGAGCAACAAATACATGGAACACCACTACCTGCAAATTCACCCCCAAGCCACTTATCATTCTGACTTGAATATATATTGCCACCCCTTCATTGTTGGTGGATGAAAATTCTGGAATTCACTCCTTAACAGCATTTTGGGTATACCTATGTGCCAAGGTCTGCTGTATTTCAGGAAGATCACTCATCACCACCTCAAGACAGCTAAGAATGTGCAGTAAATACTGGCTCAGCAGGTAACTGAATCAGTGGTTTTTTTTGTTTGAAAACCTTGACAATGCAGATGCTGGTCGAGCTGTGCTAAGGATGTGACTACTTTTGGAGTTTATAGAGTTTGCTTTGGATAAAGGTCTGTCCTATATCGGGTGGACAGCAGTCTGAGAAATTAATTCCATTAGTGTCCGTAAAAATGCATCTGCTCCCCACTGATGGATTCAGGCCTTGTTAACTGGCTCCCAAAGTCCTGGGACCAATTCCCTCATTTTCTAAGGACCAAGAGGAATATTAGTAATTGACACTTTCTTCTCCAAACTTTCAGCCACATAAAGTCCCATTGAGCTATACTCATGATAAATATGTTTCTCATTCTGGGAATACAAATGAGAGTTGTGGGTTGGGAGAGAGTTGGCAAGACACATTACTCAAATAAGCACCAAAGAAGCATGACAAGTGTCACTTGAACCTAGGGGCCTCATGCAAATGAAGTGCACTAAACTCAGCGTACAAGGCAATGCAGGCAAGACTCCAGCATAATTGTTAGGATTGGAGCCCAAAGAATTTTGGAGTCAATATTTACTGAAACCTGACTGAAAGAATGTACATCTAGATGGTACTGACCTTTTTAGCAGCTGATGGAACTCCCATTTTGTGCTTTCACCTCTGAAGTAGGTTAGTCAGGCTTGAAATTGGTCTAATTCCATTCATCAGAGTCAAATATTTACTTCACTTTCAGAGCTGGACTGATTAAAATACTGAAGCTAAATGAAAACAAAGATAGTCTTATGATGGCCTGCCAAGAAGCTACCAGAAGCTGGATGGATAACCAAGAATAGGGAACTACTGGTCAGTAAGGGCATAAGCGCTGGAGGAGGTGAGAGCACAAGAACACTTAAGAAATTAGAGCGTGACGATATGGCTCATTAAGCCTACTCTGCCATTTAATGCAATCATTGCAGATCTTAGACATCAGTTTCTCCGTCTACTCCCCATATTCTTTGATTCCCTGCGAAGTAAAAACAATATCCGTCCCAGCCTTAAATGTACTTCAAATGATGGACCATCCACAACACTGGCTAGAGGTCTACATACAGATCTCTTTATAGTGATCTGCTAGAGATTTGAGAAGGCTGAAAACTGAATAAAAATAACTTTAGTTTTCACTTTCTATCTTACATGATGTAAGAGGAAGTTATTCCAGTTTTGACTGTTCAATCATTCAAGTGTCAATGATTTGTCATGGCAATGCAAAGTCCAAGAGCAGCACTAATTCTGTTTCATGCGATAAAGGCCATAACATATTCGTGTTCTTTACCAAAGCATAATGCTAGATTGACAACGTTATCAACTCTACCCTGCATGTACACAAAATTGCCATTTTATAGAAGGCACATTAATCATTGAAGGTGCTATGACAGGTGGAAAGAACACTTCATAAAGCAGACAGTGTTCTCAGCTTTATTACGATGGATATAATAAAAGGACATGGAGGTGATATTGATTATCACTTCTCAGACGTCAGCTTGTACAATTTTGGGTGACACGTTATAGCAAGGTAAGAAGCAAAGTCATCATAGTCCCAGAGGATTGCACTTTCTCATTAGAGAGATGACTGTTGGTGGTGGTAAACCCTCCTCACCTGAGGTGTGGCGACCAAGGTTAGAAAGATGGATCTTCATGGTAACCTCAGCTGGTGTGGGACTCGAACCTACGTTTAGGCCTCGTAAACTGGGCATCCAGACAGCAGAGGTAACCAACCCTGTTATAGGGAAAATACGAATGTATTGGAGAGAGTGCAGAAGCAATTTACAAGAATGGTTCCAGGAATGAGAATTTAAAAAGTTGTGACAGCTCCTTGGGAAGGAACCTGAGAGTAGTTTTGATGGAAATTTTCAAAATCATGAGCAGGCTGATTAGAATAGACAGGGAGAAGCTGTTCCCGCTCATAAAGAAAAATGAACAAGATGGCACAGATTTAAAGTGATATGCAAATTAAACAAGGGTGATGTGAGAAAAGAACTTTTTTACACAGCGGGTAGTTAGGGTATGGAATGCATTACCTGGAAATATGGTGGAGACGAATTCAGTTGAGGCATTCAAAAGGGCATTGATGATTATTTGAATAGAAATGGTGGGATATAGGAAAACGGCAGGAGATTGGCACTAGGTAATAGGACTCGTGTAGACACAATGGGCCAAATGGCCTCTCTGACACTATAACAATTCTATGATTCTGTACCACAAATATCCAGAAGTCAAACCATGTAAGAAACAAAGCTAAAAATCAAACATATGCAAAGGTGTCTTAAGCAAGGAGTCGGATCACGTTATCTTACAAATGTTCAAACAACAGCACTACAGGCAGCAGTGATGAAGATGCAGTAAACAGATTTGAATCCTCAAAGCACGTTATCAATCCAGGTTATGAACTGCTCGGTTTCTTTGGATTGGCAATGAAACATTATGGTGACAACACGAAAGGTTTGCAATGTGATAAGTCACTAGTGAGCCTCAATCAAGTACATTCATGGCTGCAACAAATCAGGTCTGTCAAAACAAAGGCTTGTCAGTGAAGGAAATAAACATGTTGGTATAATTTCCTCTTTGGAGGATTAGGATGCCTGGGAATTAGGGTACAATTTATGTATGAAATTTCTTGGTTTTTCAAAGTGAAGTTATTATCCAAGTTTTCATTCAAACCTATTTGCTTAATCATGCATGTAAAATCATTTATGAGCCATGCAAATATACATTTTAAAAATATCAATTGGCGTATTTTAGAATATAAACCTTGCACAGTTTTCTTAACATAGCTGAAAATAGGTTTAAAACAAATATAAGCATTTTTAACATATATAGTCTATTATGTGTGAAATCATTTGAACAGACTTTAAAACAGACTTATTGAACCATTTTCAAATTTTATTGGTGTAGATTAATCAGTTTCTTAATAAATTCAACAATTTCAAATTTAAAATGTTTAAAAATCTATCTATCTTTTCCTTAAAAACATCCAATGAGATATCCTTAACTGCTTCACTAGACAAGGAATTCTACAGATTCACAACCCTTTGGTGAAGAAGTTCCTCCTCAACTCAGTCCTAAATTTGCCTCCCCTTATTTTGAGGCTATGCCCCCTAGTTCTAGTTTCATCTGCCATTAGAAACAGCCTCCCTGTTTCTGTCTTATCTGTTCCCTTCATAATATTATCTGTTTCTACAAGATCCCCCTGTATTTGTCCAAATTCCATTGAGTATCGTCCCAGTCTACTCAATCTCTCCTCATAAAGCAACCGTCTCAATTCCGGAATCAACCTAGTGAACCTCCTCTGCACCCCTCCAGTGCCAGCACATCCTTTGCCAAGTAAGGAGACCAAAACTATACACAGTACTCCAGATGAGGCCTTACCAGCCACATATACAGCTGCAGCATAACCTCCCTATTTTTAAACTCCGTCCCCCCGGCAATGAAGGACAATAATCCATTTACCTTCTTAATTATGTGCTGCACCTGCAGACCAACTTTTTCCGACTCATGCACAAAGACGCCCAGATCCCTCTGCACAGCAGCATGTTGCAATTTGTCACCACTTAAACAATAATTCATTTTGCTGTTATTCCTACCAAAATGGATGGTCTCACATTTAGCAACATTGCACTCCATCTGCCAGACCCTTGCCCGCTCGCTTAACCTATCGGTATCCCTTTGCAGACTTTCAATATCCTCTGCACACTTTGCTCTAATGCTCATTTTAGTGTCATCTGTAAACTTTGACACACTCCCCTTGGTCCCCAACTCTAAATCATCTGTGTAAATTGTAAACAACTGCAATCCCAATAATAATCCCAGAGACCCACCATCAGCCACTGATCACAGCGAGAAAAGGACCCATTTATCCTCAATCTTTGCTTTCTGTTAGTTAATCAATCTTCTGTCCTTGCTAATACATTACCTGTAATGCCGTGCATCTTTATCATATGCAGCAGCGTTTTGTGCGGCACCTTGTCAAATGCCTTCTGGAACTCCAGATACAACACATCCACCTGTTCCCCATTGTCCACTGTGCTCTTAAAGTCCTCAAAGAATTCCAGTAAATTAGTTAAACTTTCCAGTAAATTAGTTAAATTAGTTCAATGCAGGAATGTACTTCCTAAGCACCCTCCCAGTGTGCTGGAGAGGTGCCAAGATGGCCGTGATGGGCTGGCAAATGCCGCATGTCAATGTCTGTGGAAGGAATGGGATGTGTAGCTGGTGCCCTTGAATTGTGCTCTGAGGTGGTATTTCCCACTGTCTAACATGGAGGTTGTTTGGAGCAAGTGATGAACAGAACCCACTACGTTTGAAATGTGGTTTACTTACTGAATTTTACCAATGTCGTGCTTGCTTAGTGAGCTTGGTAAGATGGGAGGCTGAATCATTTAAGAATCAATGATAACCATCCATTGGCAACTCGCCACTGCCTAGCAAGAATCGGGCCATGCCATTTCTAAAAAACATAAAAGGCATTGCAAGTTTCTCCCGATGTCAAGAGGGGCCTCACTGCACTTGTCACCCTATTCTGCTACACATCTTGCTGTAGCTCACATTGCTCAGACCCTTATAAGATGTGGTCCCAAGAGTGGCTTGGTAGCACCACTGCTGACTGAGTTGGTTGAGCCCTAAAGGACATAGCTGCTAAACTTTGTCTGAAGTTGAAGGTGAGGGAATCAACAAGAGAAAAAAATATATTTGACTCCATCCTCACCGATCTGCCTGCTGTAGATGCATCTGTCCAGACACAAGGAATGCCACTAAAGATTGTGTCTGTCTATTATGCACCAAGGAACTTTCACAGCACAGAGCCTTTTCAAAAAGAATCTCCTATTGGGACCAATATGCTCGTCCTGGAAGACTTCGCTACCCATGTTAGGTACCTCAATATTATAACCAAAAAATAAAGACTTGTATTTATAGTAAGTAGTGGTCTTAGGACCAGCCAAAGTATTTTGGAGCCTGACATTTTATATCTGAGTGAGGAGATAGAGGCTTGGTTTAACTTATCATCTGAAAGACATCATCTCCAATAGTGTACCATTCTATCAATACTGCACTAGATATTAGCCAAGATTGTGTTTTTGAGCCTTGTGTATGGGGCAAGAGTCCAGAGCTTTCTGACTCAGATGCAAGAATCATTGTGCTGTAACTGATATCAGAATTTGACTTGAATAAAATACTGTGGATGCTGGAAATCTGAAATAAATTTACCACTAGGGGCAGGAAATGGTTGCCCCATTCTGGATGAGGGAATGATTAACAGCCCTCAATTTTTCATCGTTTCTGGACATCTTGTTTGAGGGTGGGGTTGTGAAATAGCAGCTGCAGGGTGTGAATGGAGACAGGACTGAAAGGGCCTGGAGTTCTGAAGAATGGTCGCTAGACCTGAAACATTAACTCTGATTTCACTTCACAGATATTGCCAGACCAACTGAGTTTTTCCAGCAATTTCTGTTTTTATTTCTGAAAGTGTCTGGATCTGATTTAAACATATCATAGCATCTATTACTGTGGTTACTGTTTAATTGCACTTCCTGCCGATGGAAAACGTTTCAGGAGTGCCAAAGACCTGCAAACTGGGGTGAAAGAGCTCCTCATTTTACAGATGTGGACTTGGAGACCCTCCTTGAGGCAGTGAGGAGAGTAGGGAAGACGTGTAACCAAAAGATGTCAGGAAAGGTTAGTCTCCAAACCAAGAAGGCCTGGATGGAATTGCTGGACCTGTGAGCAGATAGAATGGTTAGCAGAAACTGGGACCAGTGTAAGAGCAATTTCATTTATCTTATTCACTCTGGAAAGGTGAGTTACATGCTAAACTTCAGGCCAGGCTTCTGTGTGTTCAACCTCCAGCAGCTGCTCCACTTGAAGAGCAAGAGGACACATGCTGGTTCTGATTATGAGAAGTGTGTGTCCAGGGCACTGACTGATCATTGAGAATGGATCAGAACCAGTATACTATTGAGTATATGCCATCACTGAAGCATACAACTTATAATGAATAGGAGTATTTGGCCATGGAAGCCAGCACTGTCTTGTTGTGCTCTCATTCTTTTGTCCTTGGAAGAGAAACATAATACCAGAGAGTGGTTTCAAACAGGAGGAGGCACTTAATAGGCACTTTTGCAGAGGCACTTCATCACCACAATAGAGGGTGGAGCCAAGGGCATCAGCCAGGCTTGTTGTGGTGATTAGAGAGTGCAATACATCCATGACAGGGGTTCATTGCACTTCACCATTTTTCAAGGAGGTCAAAACACAGTTGCATTGGGAAGCCTCAGCATTACAGAGTCTTTTCCTCTCTAAGTGTGTTTTTCACAATCTCCTTAATGTGGTGTTCATCAAGCTTGTGTGCCACGACGGCTCAGAAATTTAGACACATCAACTCCTCCATGTCTTTATCTGGATGTTACTGGTATGAAACCGCAGACATGACCTGCATGGAAGCCTGATGTGGAGGGGCTATCCTATGTCACTTATTGGCCCTGGTAAGAAGTTTTTGTATTGCAGAAAAGCTGAGCAGCATATCATGGTGTTCTCACCTCAACCTCTGGACATGGTGTAGCCACTGACCCTCTCTCATCTGCACATGTTCCATGGAAGATGAGCAACTGTGGCTTGCCTACATCTTCACCACATCATGAGGGAACCTGTGGCTGGCAGCTCCAGAGTATGGATCATTTCCGTATCTGCTGAAGGGTGATGCTGGCCCTGGCATTGTGGATACATGCAATCCTCATCCATTTGTGTAATAGCTCTTTATGTCGTGGATAGACGCGAGGATACCATAGCTACTGTGCCTGGATTCACAGAGTCATACAGCATGGAAACAGAACCTTCAGTCCAACTCGTCCCAATCTGACCTAGTCCCATTTGCCAGTGTTTGGCCCATATCCTGTAAACCCTTCCTATTCATATACCCATCCAGATGCCAAATAAATGTTATAATGTAATGCAGAGAAACAAATGCATCTGCAAGTGGTGGCCACCACTTCTTGTGGCATTTCGTTCCATACATGCACCACTCTGCGTGAAAAAGTTACCCCTCAGGTTTTTTTTAAATCTTTCCGCTCTCACCTTAAACCTATGCCCTCTAGTTTTGGACAACCTCACCCTAGGAAAAAGACCTTGGCTATTCACCCTATCCATGTCCTTCATTATTTTATAAACTTCTGTAAGGTCACCCCTCAGCCTCTGACACTCTGGGAGAAAAGCCCCAGCCTATTCAGCTGCTCCCTGTAACTCAAACCTTATCATAGCCATGTTGACTATCCTTAATCAGTCCTCCACTGGGGATAGTTACAATGAACCTTGTCTGCAATATCAGAAACAAAGCAGATGTTCAGTAATGTGATCATTCAGCAGTCATATCACTCATAAATAACATTTGAAGAGCATTCTCCAAATTTTGAGACATGGAGGCCCTAACAAGGAGGTCTTTGGGATGCCTGTACATGGATATTGCACACATTGTCTTGATTTAGATGTCTGTGGGCTCAAATCTTTTGGTGCACCTATAGATTTCATGTGTGACAGAAATAATGAGGACTCTTTCCCAACCCCCTACCCCCTCAGTAATCAAGAAAGGCATCATTGCATATACAATAATGATGTGGACATTTTATGGCCCCAGTGAGCAGCTCCTGAACCTTGTGCAGGCCATGGGACCTTGGGAGGTGGTTGCTATTTAGGCAACTAGGTTGGATCTTTCCACACTGCAAAAGACAGCTTGTGCCTCTCATCCATTAGTAGGATTGATTTGCAATGTTGAGTGGTTGGGGCCAAGATTTAGCTGACGCAATAGGTAAAAGCGTGAAGCCCATATACAGCATTTTGTGCTAGCAGATGTCCTTAACCTGCACTGTTAATACTATTGCCCTTTGAAGGGTCTTGCATTGCCAAAAAGTGAAGCCTCCTCCCTCTGACAAAAAGATACTCCCTCTGCCCACTCTGGGTATGGTAGCAGCCATTTTCATTTCCATTACAAGCATGTAATTTGAATGGCTGTAGAAGGCATCACAGGGATATCTTCATGGAGTGAGTGGCAGAGTTAACCAAACCTACATGTCCCTGTCAATCCCATCAGTTTTGATCTTCTCCACATTTTTACACACCCCACCCATTGAACTGCTCACCTCCCGACTTTACCTTCTGAGCCTCAAGTCAGCTTAGTCATGCCAAACGAGTCATGAAATGTCCCTCTATCAAAACCAGGGTGGTGGTGGTCATTAACAACCTCCCCCTCCCACAGTACCCCTCAAACATCATTTACTGTCTCCCACCAGTACGTTTGAGTTGTCCCCTTCACAATTATTGTCGCCTCTGTAACCCAGCATGTTGCCTCCAATTCCCATAATTGACTACTAATATTCCCATTAAATAAGAAGACTCTGATAGCACCTGCAAGACTTCCGGTGCTGCCTTTCTTGGATGATTTACTCTTTCCATGTCACATGTCTTATATTGTATACATCTGAAAAGTTTTGCCATGTCAACGGTCTATGTAGAGCCATCCTGTAGCCCTGCTTGCCAGAGTCCTCCATATTGCATTGTATCTAGAACTGTGGTAAATTCTCATTTGTATGTGCTGTGACTGCAGAATGCTCACATTACTAAGAAGCTGTTTTGTCTCTGATACTCTCCACATAAACTGATTGGAACCATCATCAATGGATTCCCCTACAAGTGCCAGCACCTTTGTGGCTGGACCACAACCATGGTACAGAGACATTGCAGAGGAACAAATGCAAGCCCAGGACTAGCAGCAAACTCCAATGGCTGCCAAACAACCTCCATATGAAGAAATCACAGTTGAATGTCCCCTCAGAATGCGGAGGAGGTACAGGAGGCCCAAAATGTTTGTTATCAGTGTCATTTCCTCCAGATGATTGAGCTGCAATGCTGCCATCAAACAAGATGCCTTGGGTCACCATCACAGTACTGTGTCACCCATGACTTATGATCGGAAGGGGTGTGTGGCTATCCTGTCCCAGTGGCCAGCAAAGGCAATCCTATTCCAACAAGGCTGATGACTCCATTATACAATTCCCTATGCCAAGCAGAGACAAAATGCAGCTCATTCTTCCACAAGTCCCTTTGTGAGGCAATTTATAGGCTTTCTCAACATGGGGTTCTGATGTTTGGATTAGTCTGGGTGGACCTTGCTGTACATTTTGATCAGATTGTACTGCATAATCCTTGCATGCTATGCTCTGCACAAAGGGAGCAGACAAAGAGGAGATATGATGGTTCTAAAGAACTCGGTGGGCAGCAGCAGTCTTCTGACGAGGAATATGAGGATATTGAGCAGTGCAGCATCAAGTGCAAGAAGCCAGACAGGACTTAATTGACAATAGACCTGAGTTGGGTGATTGTAAACTTGTTGCTTCTCAAAAGGCCAAAAGCTGTGTTATGATCCCAGAAGTAAATGCAGCTTTTTGGTTTGTACTTCTTGTTCCTTAAGAAGTTTATGTTAACAATTAAAAACCGAAAGTGTGTTATGTTAACAATTGTTTGAAGGCTTTACATCAATTGGTGCTCCCATAATAAACAATCACAAGACCTTACATGATGATGAGCACTCAGGAAAGAATAGCACTCCTTCAGACAATGTTATAACATGGTATGGTGCTAAGTGATGATAGTCTCTGTAGCTTCTTTCTTGTACTTGCATCTAAAATGACAATTGCCTGGATAGGTGATGATTTAAACTGCCAATATGTTTCCAAATGTGATATCTATGTGTAGTGCCACTTATGCACTTCAAGAAATTTTCTTTTTCTTTGCTCTCCCACTTCATGTAATTGAAGTCTCATCAACTGCAGCTGGGGCGGAGGGAGCCTCTCCTGCAGTGGAGCTTGTTGGCTTTGGTGATTTGGGTGGATGACCCTGGGACATTTGTGGCTACAGGGCCCAGACATGCTGAGTGTGTCCTAGCCAGACGCAGGTTTACGCTTTTTCGCCTAACATCTCTGAAGTGTCCTGGAACTCCATCTAAGCACCTACCCACCTACACATACCAGTGATTCAAGAAGGCAGGTCATCACCACCTTCACAAGGGTAACTGGGGATGGGCAATAGGTACTGGCCCAGCCAGCAAAGCCCACTTCCTTCAGTGAATAATAAAAGGGTCAGAGAAAAGGGTCACTATGTGAGAAACAGTTCATGGCCAGTTTTTTTTTAGAAGAAAAAAATCCCTCATTGGGCAGGTCACCATTGTTGAGGTCAGGGGAACTCCTCTGCAGAAAAGCCTGTGGCTGTAGTTGAAGCCAGGCAAGGAGGGACCTCCTGACACTTTTGGGGATCTGGAGGACTGCTGAAAAAATTCTACCCAGTCTGATTAGAGAGCTTAATAGGTTTAGCTGGCTATTCAGTGCTTCAAGGCAGCACACAGAAACACATGCACTTGCATGCATGCACAGAGGATGGAGTTCTTAAACTGATATATCGGTTGCCAGTGTAAAATTCCGAGCAGATCCACCTCTGTGCTCTGCCCCGTCAGGGCCTAAAATTCCAACCGACTCTAGTAGTAGCATGGAATACAATTAATTACTATCAACCTTTCTTTTGCCTCTTTTCCTGTGCAAACATAATTTTGCATGCACCTTTTCTGTATCTGCCAAAAAATGCAGATGATCTGTTTCAATCCTATATGGAGACTGTTTAAGAGCAGATGCTTGAATGTAACTTTTAACAAAAATATCTTACTTAGACTCTAAGATTTCATCTATTTGCCCAGATTATCTGCAGGCTAGAGAATCATTTCTTTTGTGTAGACTGTAGTTACACATCATGTGGAATCCATGACACAATTGAAAGTTGACTGGAAAACGGAATTTTTCAATGTGCGATTCCCCTTCATCTGGAACCGTCCGAATTCAGAGGGTTCGAACTCACTTCAGAGGTCCCTCCTTGCCTGGCTTCAGCTACAGCCACAGGCTTTTCTGCAGAGGAGTTCCCCTGACCTCAACAATGGTGACCTGCCCAATGAGGGATTTTTTTCTTCTAAAAAAAACTGGCCATGAACTGTTTCTCACATAAGATGAATACTTAACCAGGAAAATGATAAGATTAAAAAAAGGAGTTTCCAACCCTGTTTGGAATATCTGAACCATTGTATAAGAGAAAACCACTGGTGTAAACCTCTTCAGCCGTGCTGTGATGCAATTTATAAAGAAAACCATGTAAGTCAAAGTCACTGAACTTTAACAGCTTATTCAATATTCAATAAGCTATATTTCATAATTTAAGTGCAAATATTTACATCTAGAATTTCCTTAACTGTTCAACAGATGTTCAAGTAGAATTTCCACCTATCCTGACCCCATGGAGTTTCCTCAGTCAAGATTTATGATGTATTCATGATGGGAACCACATCAGTAACTAAGGACCCAACAAAGCCCTGAGAAACATTCTGGCAATATTACAGACAGGAGGACACAACAATTTTAAAGGAGTGGAAAAGCCCAAAAAATGATGAGATCTAGACTTCCTAGCGGCATGCCCAAAAATGCATCCAATGTATTACCTCTCAGGATAGTAAAAATTAATTTTAAAGAACCTTTCACTGTTCCCTGCAGTACTTTGAGGATTGCTGCTACCTTTATCTTGTCAGTCTCCAAGTGTAATGGAATCTGCAGAGAATATCATCTGCATTGTAATTTACAAGTGGCAGGAAGAGTAGCACCAGTGAACAACTGTCTCAGTGAGCTGGAGATGAAAAAGTAGGTCTTCATAGACATGGCAATAACCCCCATATCTCCCATCTTCCCTCTTGATCACCTGTTATCCTGTCCAATTTGGAGTGGTATAGGCACCTTGTACATTGTAAAGAATCACAATATATACTTAATTTCTGATTTAGTTTATAACTGTACAATGGTGTTTAAACGCTTAAGAAAACATAATGGTAATTGAAACACTTCTGAACTGAAATCCTTGAATTCTTGTCTACCCAGGATAGAGGATCATGATGATGTCACACCTATCTTCAATAAGCAGACTGATACACTGAGATACATTTATGGTGAATACTTCCTAGCAGAACTAATAGAAGCTCAAGATGAAACGACCCGAGCTGCTGTCTGTGAGGTCTGTGTTTAGCTTTGCTTTTTATCATGCTAATAAACTCATCCTCAGATTTGTTTAAAGAGCACCATGTACATGTTGCATGGCAATATACACTATACAGCTAATGCAAAACACTGATAAGGGATGCAGAGAAAAAATACTAAATAGTATAGATAAACTAATAAGAATTTTAAAGCTAGTGAAGAATGTTAAAACTACTAAGAAAGCAGGTACCGTACAAAATAAAGAACATTATGTGTTAATTACTCCTGTACCTTATAAAGTGAGTTTCAAAGTCTGGGACTACAGCATTGGACCTTCTGGAATTTATACTTGAACATATGACAATTTGGAAAATTTGGCTTGGACTTAAGTTGGAAATCAGTTGAGACTGCCAAATGTAGCTTGGCTGTGATCTCTAAAGATGCAATAACCTCACAGATTTCCAACTTGAAGTATACCAAATTGTGAAGAGCATTGAGTAATATGTACTTCTTTGAGGTTTTGAGTTGACTTTTTAGACACACTTCATTCTAAGTGCTTCATGAGAAGTGCTATTGAGTCAAACAAACCAAAACACCCAATGTGTGTGCTAAATGGTGGAGTTTAAAATTTATGATACTACAAGTGTTCTGTTAAATGTGAAAGATCAGTCAGATTTCCACCTTTTGTTTACTATCCCACATATATAAGAGGCTTGCATGAACCTGGCTCCTGTAATCTGGATCAGATCCAGAAAGGTGGGAGTGGGAAGAGGTAAATTCATGGCTCTTCCATTATGATATATTTCAAGTTTAAATTCTGTGCTTTGTAATAGCCTTTTCATTTCCTTGCCCTCTCACTTCCATTACTATTGTTAACTGTCAGAGTTTTTTTTAGTGAAAAGCAAATTCTGTTTTTGCTATATATATGTATTACATTAGGCCAGCCCTGCCCTGCATGTGTTACATGTGACCATTGAAGACTTGTTGTGTTGGGTAAATGCACACTAAGCCAAAAATAAAAATATCAACTGTCATATGCTATGTGCTCAATGGCAGGCATATAAATATTGAAATAAGGAATTTACACTCATGGCTGCTTCACATAGTGCCCACATTAATTTAGCAGAGGCATGCAAAATGGGATGTGGTTCTTCCCCGTTCTAAACTTGTCATGGTTGTGCCCATTTTGAACCTGTAAATGAGCGAAATATTGTTGAATTTCTACCTCAATAATTTTTCCAATGGTACATAAATTAGCAAATAAAGAACTAAATTTGTGGTGGCCACGCGGTAGTGGACATACAATTTTCATTGTTAAGAGCCCAATTAGGGGTGAGATTGCGGTGTGTCTGCCATTTTGCTGGCATCTGATTGACCCCAAACCTCAATGGAGGTGGCCTCAATTTTTAAAGCTGGGGTGTATCAGCATCAGAGGATCCATGCCACAAAGAAGGAGTTGCATTCACAAAATGCTGTGACTATTGCCAAAACCAGCAAATGTGTTTTCCTTCCACCTAGATTTACCTACCTGTCCATATCCCCACCTCCCTGTCCATATCCCCACTACATAATGATGTGCTGTTGTTCTCCCAGTTATCCACCTGCATCAGTCACACCTATCTTATCGACTAGCATGCCAAAGGTCCAAATTGTGGCTATCTCACAAAAGATTGCAGTAGTAAACTTGCTGTCAGCAAATGCATGCTCGTGTACCCCTTTGGACCTGACATTTGTGTTCCAATACTAACAACAAATTTCTGGCCAAAGTTTGTCCAGAACCTCAAAAGAACTCGTGACAATACTGTGTTAATTTCATATGTTATGCAGGTAAATAACAGTGCAGTGGGGTTCATTAGTGTGTGCAGTGAAGTGAATGTCAAGCTACTGAATGAATGCTTTGATTTACGTCCATTTCATGGTCTTCGTAAAACTCCTGAAGAGGAAGCATCTTCAAAAATAGCAATAACAACTTCAGGTACAAGTACCCATTTTATACTTGTATATGAGTGGAATATTGTTGCATTTCCATCTCAGTAATCTTTCCAAATATGCATAAATTGGCAAATAGCCACTCACCATCCCGACTTGGAAATATATTGCAGTTCCTTCAGAGTCAGATTTGGTCCCTTTAGCCTTCTCCGCCATTCAATAGAATCATGGCTGATCTGACTTTCCTCATGTTCACTTTCCTGCCCTATCCCCTGAACTCTTGATTCCTCTGCTGATCAAGAATCTATCTCTCTTAGCTTGAAATATACACAATGACTCTGCCCCCACAGCTCTCAGTAGCAACGAGTTCCAAAGATTCACAAACGTCTGAGAGAGGAAATTCCTCCTCATCTCAGTCTTAAATTGGCAACCCTTTATCCTGAGAATATGCCATCTGGTCCTAGATGCTCCAACTGGGGGAATATCCTGTCAGCATTTACTCTGTCAAGTCCCTTAAGAATCCTGTATGTTTCAAAGAGATCACTTTTTATTCTTCTAAATTCCAGTGAGTAGAGTTTGGCCTTTGCTTATAAAACAATCCCTCCATTGAAATGATATACTTCCTTAAATAAGAGGACCAAAACTGCTCACAGTACTCTAGATGTGATGTCACCAACACCTTGTACAGTTGGAGTAAGACTTCTCTACTTTGCAGCTACCGCTTTTAGGATCCTAGGATGCAAGCCGCCAGGACCAGGGAAGACAAACAGGAGGCTGGAAGAACGCAGCAAGCCAGGCAGCATCTGAAGGAAAGGAGAAGTCAACGTTTCAGGAATTACCCTTCTTCAGGACTGGATGTGGGGGTACAGGAAACTGCAGATAAAGTGAGCGAGGGGGTGATGTTGGGGGGGAGGAGGGTAGCAGAATGGTGGTGATAGGTGGACACTGGTAGTAGGTAAGACCTAGTTGGTGGATGGAATGATTGAATCCAGTTAGTAGCGGGAAGGGAGAGTCGATAGGTGGAATGGAAGGGAGGAGTCTGGAAAGGGAGCCGGGGCATGGATGGGAATGTTATTTGAAGTTAGAGAACTCAATGTTAAGTCCTCCAGACTGTAGGGTGCCAAGGTGGAAGATATGGTGTTGTTCCTCAAATCTGCGATCTGATTCACTGCGACACTGGAGGAGGCTGAGGATGGACATGTCAGAGGGGGATTGGGGGATGAGTTGAAATGGGCAGTGACTGTGAGGTTAGGCTGGCCATTTCGGGCCAAGTGAAGATGCCCAGTGAAACAGTCACCTAGTCTATGTTTTGTCTCAAATCCTTTCCCTCCCACAACTACCCCCCCCAACCCCCACCACACCACGTCCAACCCTCACCTATCACATGCTATTGCCCTTCCCCTCTCCCCTCCTTCAGCCTCCTCGAGACCCCCTAAAAACCCCACCCCTGAACATTGCCACATATTCACCATCCCCCCAACCTCAAACTCTCTGAGACTGAATGTTCTGTCCTCAGTAAAGGGCTCATGTTTGTGCCTCTCCACCCCCACCTTGACGAGTTCTGTGCTGCCACAATATGGAACTATTCTTGTGTCACCTCCGCCTCCATGCCTTCTTCTTCACTAAAGACTCCCAACCACCCTCCGGAGACCCATTTTACTGCCTCCAGCTTTCCTTCTCCTCTTGGACACCTCCTCATGGCCTCTTACCCGCCCTGAACCACTTGATTGCTAACTGTCAACGTGACATCAACCGCCTCAATTTCTCCACCCACCCCCCCAACCACTCCAACCTCAACCCTCCAAAAGTGTGGGTCTCCGCTGTCCGCACCAATCTCTGTTTCACTATCAAATGGGCAGTGGTAGTCTGGAGGACAGACCACTATGTCACAGAGGACGAACGCCAACTCTCTGACACCACATCCTACCTTCCCCTCGACCATGATGACCCCACCATGGCCCATCAAGCCACTGTTTCCCACTCTGTCTAAGACCTCATCGACTGGTGATCTCCCCTCCACCACCTCCAACCTTACAGTCCCCCAGCCCCGCACTGCCCGGTTCTACCTGCTCCCCAAGACCCACAAGCCCAACTACTCTGGCTGACCCATCATCTCTGCATGCTCCTACTCCACCGAACTCACCTCTTCCTACCTCAACTCGATTCTCTCCCCCTTGGTCCAGACACTCCTCACCTACATTTGGAACACAAAGCCCTCCATCTCTTCAGAAACTTCCAATTCCCTGGCCCCCAGTGCTTCATCTTTCCTATGGACTTGTAATCCCTATAAACGTTCGCACCCCACAAGAACGGCCTGCAGGCGCTCAGTTTTTTCCTCTCCACAGTCCCATCCAGTCCCTCCCCACCAATACCTTCCTCTGCCTCGCCGAATTAGTCCCCACCCCCAATAACATTTCCTTCAATTCTTTCTACTTTCTCTAAATCCAGGTGGCCATGGGCACTCACGTGGGCCCCGCTACACCTGCCTCATGGTTGGTAATGTCAAACAGTCCCTCTTCAGTATGCACACGGGTAATATTCTCTAACTCTTCCATCATTACATCAGTGACTGCATCAGTACTGCATCCTGCACCTGGGCTGAACTGGAGCAGTTCATCGACTCCACTAACAACTTCTACCCCGCCCTCAAATTCACCTGGTCTATCTCAGACATCTCCCTCCCCTTTCTTGACCTCTCCATTTCCATTTCCAGCAACAGTTTACAGCCCAACATTTACTATAAATCTACAGACTCCATAGCTACCTGGACTACACATCCTCCCACTGTGTATCCTGCAAAAAAATCCATCCCGTTTTCCCAATTCTCTGTCACATCTGCTGTGACGAAGGGACATTCCACTCCCTAGCATCCTGGATGCCCTCCTATTTCAAACAACGCTCTTTTCTCCCTCTGTCATCCAGACAGCCCTCCACCGCGCCTCCTCCATTTCCTACTCCATAGCTGTAAGCTCCCGCCACTAAACATATTAAAGATAGGGTCCACCTTGTCCTCATTTGCCACCCCACCAGCCTCTGCATCCAACGTATCATTCTCAAACACTTCTGCCAACTCCAATTAGACCTCACCACCCAGAACTCCACACCCCTCTCTGCCTTCGGCAAGGACCATTCCATTCACCACTCTTGTAGGTCGTGCCACACTCCCCACCAACCACACCATGACCCCCTCCAGCCCCGCTCCTCCCCCCGGCACCTTCCCCTGTAACCATAAAAGATGCAACCTGCCCGCGCATCGCATTCGTCACCTCCATTCAGGGCCCTAAGCAGTACTTCCAAGTGAGGCAGAGATTCATCTTCTCCATTTAGTCTACTGCATCTGGTGCTCCCAATGTGGTCTTCACATCGGTGAGACCAAATGTAGATGAGGTGATCGTTTCACTGAGCATCTTTGCCTGGCCCAAAACGGACAGCCTAGCCTCCCAGTCACTGCTCCTTTTCAACTCCCCCGCCAACTCCCCCTCCGACATTTCCATTCTCGTTTCCTCCAGTGTCTCAGTGAATCAGATTGCAAATTTGAGGACCAACACCTTATCTTCTGCCTGAGAACCCTACAGCCCAGACGACTTAATTCTCTAATTTCAAATAACATTCACATCCATCCCCTGGCTCCCTTTCCAGCTCCACCTCCTCCCTTCCATTCCACCTCCTGATGCTCCTTTCTAGCCACCAACTGGATTCATCCCTCCCATTGACCAACCAGGTCGGTACCTCCTACCAGTGTCCACCTACCACCACCATTCTATGACCTCCCTCCCCCTTTATCTGCAGCTTCCCCCAGCCCCACATCCAGTCTTGAAGAAGAGTAATACCCAAAACATTGACTTCTCCTTTCCTCAAGATACTGCCTGGCTTGCTGTGTTCTTCCAGCATCCTGTTTGTCTACCTTGGATTCCGGCAACAGAATTTTTTATTTGGCTCAGTACCAGTGAACAATACTGTCTTTAGCCCCATTAGGTTGTTGAATATTATTTCTTTAGTGATGGTAATGGTACTTAATTCCTCCCTGTATTCTTTAGTATTAATGAAATGTCTGAACTGTCTTCCACTTTAAAGGCTGATGCAAAATATCATCTTAACTCCTCTGCCATTTCCTTGTTCCCCAAAATATCTCTCCAGATTCATTTTCTATGTGGCCTATTTTCACTTTAATCTCTCTCTTCCTTTTTACACATTTATAGAGCCTCTTATTGTCAGTTTTTATATTCCTTGCTAGTTTGCCTTTGTGGTTTATTTTCTCTGTCTCTATTATGTTTTTAGTCCTCCTTTGCTGGATTCTGAATTTATCACAGTCATTGGTGTACTAGCAGACTATCCTTTGTCAGAATTCAAGTAATTTGCAATGCTAGTGTTTTAAAGCAAGGCAGGAAAAGGGATGCAGGAAAAATAAAAAAGCAGGATAGGATGGAAAAAGCGAAAATGAATACAAGAGAATGATAGTGCAATGCAAAAAAGAGTTGGTAATTGGATAAAAACTAAAAAGTATATTCGAATGTATGTGAAATGCAGAGTCATTACCATCATTAAGAGAGGATAGCCAAGACATAGGAAAATATCTTGCCTTTTCAGGTGCCTCAACACTGGTATTTTTTTTCTATTCATTTGTGGGATGTGGGCATCTCTGGCTGGCCTGCATTTCTTGCCCATCCCTAGTTGCCCTTGAGAAGGTTGTGGTGAGCTGCTTTTGAACCGCTGCAGTCCTCCTGCTGTGGGTTGACCCACAATGCTATTAGGGAGGGAATTCCAGGATTTTGACCCAGCGACAATGAAGGAACGATGATATATTTCCAAGTCAGGATGGTGAGTGACTTGGAGGGGAACTTGGAGATGATGGTGTTCCCATATGTCTGATGCCCTTGTCCTTCTACATGGAAGTGGTTGTGGATTTGGAAGGTGCTGTCTGAGGATCTTTGATGAATCTCTGCAGTGCATTTGTAGATAATACACACTGCTGCTACTGAGCGTCGGTGATGGAGGGAGTGAATGCTTGTGGATGTAGTGCCAATCAAGCGGGCTGCTTTGTCCTGGATGTTGTCAAGCTTCTTGAGTGTTGTTGGGGCTGCACTTTTCCAGGCAAGTGGGAAGTATTCCATCACACTCCTGATTTGTGCCTTGTAGATGGCGGACAGGCTTTGAGGAGTCAGGAGGTGAGTTACTCGCTGCAGTATTCCTAGTTTCTGGCCTGCTCTTGTAGCCACCCTGTTAATGTGGTGAGTCCAGTTGAGTTTCTGGCCAATGGGTAACCCCCAGGATGTTGAGAGTGAGGGATTCAGTGATGGTAACACCATTGAATTTCAAGACATGGTGATTAGATTGTCTCTTATTGGTGATGGTCATAGCCTGGCATTTGTATGGTGTGAATGTCACTTGCCACTTGTCAGCCCAAGCCTGGATATTGTCCGGATCTTGTTGCATGTGAACGTGAACTGCTTCAGTATCTGAGGAGTCACGAATGGTGCTGTACATTGTGCACTATTTGGCGAACATCACCACTTTTGACCTTATAACGGAGGGAAGTCATTGATGAAGCAGCTGAAGATGGTTGGGCCTAGGACACTACCCTGAGAAACTCCTGCAGAGATGCCCTGGAGCTGAGATGATTGACCTCCCACAACCACGACCATCTTCCTATGTGTCAGGTAAGACTTCAACCACCGGAGCATTTACTGCCTGATACCCATTGATCCCAGTTTTGCTGGGGCTCCTTGATGCCACACTCGGTCGAATGCAGCCTTGACATCAAGGGCTATCACTCTCACCTCACCTCTGGAATTCATCTCTTTTGTCCATGTTTGAACCAAGGCTGTAATGAGGTCAGGAGCGGAGTGGCCCTGGCAGAACCCAAACTGGGCGTCATTGAGCAGGTTATTTCTGAGCAGGTGCCGCTTAATAGCACTGTTGGTGACACCTTCCATCACTTTACTGATGATCGAGAGTAGACTGATGGGGCGGTAATTAGCTGGGTTGGATTTGTCATTGTTTTTGTGTACAGGACATACTTGGGCAATTTCCCACATTGTCGGGTAGATACCAGTGTTGTAACTGTACTGGAACAGCTTGGCTAGGGGAACGGCAAGTTCTGGAGCACAAGTCTTCAGTACTATTGCAGGAATGTTGTCAGGGCCTGTAGCCTTTGCAGTATCCAGTGTCTCCAACTGTTTCTTGATATCACGTGGAGTGAATCGAATTGGCTAAAGACTGGTATCTGTAATGTTGGGGATCACTGGAGGATGCCGAGATGGATCATCCAATCAGCACTTCCGGCTGAAGATTGCTGCGAATGCTTCAGCCTTATCGTTTGCACTGATGTGCTGGGCTCTTCCGTCATTGAGGATGGGGATATTTGTGGAGCCTCCTCCTCCAGTGAGTTGTTTAATTGTCCACCACTATTCACGACTGGATGTGGCAGGACTGCAGAGCTTAGATCTGATCCGTTGGTTGTGGGATCTCTTACCTCTGTCTATCACTTGCTGCTTTCACTGTTTGGCGTGCAAGTAATCCTGTTTGGTGGCTTCACCGGGTTGATACCTCATCTTTAGGTATGCCTGGTGCTGCTCCTGGTATGCCCTCCTACACTCTTCATTGAACCAGGGTTGATCTCCTGGCTTGATGGTAATGGTTGAATGGGGATATGCTGGGCCATGAGGTTACAGATTGTGCTGGAGTACAATTCTGCTGCTGTTGATGGCCCACAATGCCTCATGGATGCCCAGATTTGAGTTGCTAGATCTGTGTGAAGTCTGTCCCATTTAGCATGGTGATAGTGCCACACAACATGATGGAGGTTGTTCTCAATGTGAAAGTGGGACTTCATCTCGCCAGGTCACCAGAAGCTTCTGGTTCCTATAGACTGCCTGTTGAGACTCTGGGGATCTAACAGTGAAAAGGTAAGTCTTAATTCCCTTCTTGTCATGGCAGTCAGAGTCATGTGGGGCAGAGGGGTGAAGTCAGAGGGTGTCAGAAGCGAGGGCAAGATGGGGTCTAAAGAAGGTCACTCCTTTGTCCGCCATCTTTGCCTTTAGTTATCACCAAATAAATGCAGCAGGCTGTTCACCATAATTTCCCAGGTGGGAACTAACTACCTTTCTCTCCCACTGTGGAAACAGGTGATCAGAAAGGTGGTGAGATTAGGTCCTAGGTGGCTACTAACTGACCAGTAAAGTGCTTTAGTTGCTGGCAAGTTGGGAAAGTGGCCCCTGGACCATCTTACCCAGCACTTAGTTGCAGAAGAAACAACAAGGGAGCTAGTTTCTCTCCAGAGTGTAATTTATTTCTCCTTGTCACTACCTCTCTCATGGGAAGGTGAAAGTTCACTTAGGGTTTGGAATTGTTGAATTTAATGTTGACTCCAATAATCATAGGGAAAGGGCATTGAACAAACTGTTGGAGCTGCATGGACTTCTGATGGATTTCATCCTTGGGTCTTCGTGTGAGTTCTTAACAGGAAATGTTGGCTAATGTGCATCAAACTTCTCATGCTGGAGGACTGTTTGCTAAACAGTAACTGCGCTGTCCTTGTCAGGTTAACCTGAGGAAATAGACTGTTCAAAACTATTTCAGCTCACAGAAAACTTCCAAGTTCAGACTAAGAACAAAGAACAAAGAAAATTGCAACACAGGAACAGGCCCTCCAAGTTTGTGCAGAACCAAGTCCTCTATCTAAACCTGTCACCTATTTTCCAAGGATCTGTATCCCTCTGCTCCCTGCCCATTCATATATGTGTCTAGATACATCTTAAATGATGCTATTGTGCCTGCCTCTACCACCTCCGCTGGCAACGCGCTCCAGGCACCCACCACCCTCTGTGTAAAGAACTTTCCACGCATATCTCCCTTAAACTTTTCCCCTCTCACCTTGAAATCGTGACCCCTAGTAATTGAGTCCCCCACTCTGGGAAAAAGCTTCTTGCTATCCACTCTGTCTATACCTCTCATGATTTTGATTCCGTAGACCTCAATCAGGTCCCCCCTCAACCTCCATCTTTCTAATGTAGGTAATCCTAATCTACTCAACCTGTCTTCATAGCTAGCGCCCTCCATACCAGGCAACATCCTGCTGAACCTCCTCTGCGCCCTCTCCAAAGCATCCACATCCTTTTGGTAATGTGGCGACCAGAACTGTACGTAGTATTCCAAATGTGGTCGAACCAAAGTCCTATACTAGGCAAAGCACTAATGCTTACAATTTTAGATAAAGCACTGTTTTAATCCTTGTGAGTCCCATATGTAGACATTTTAAATCTCAGTCCTCCTGTGTTCTAAAACAATAGCTTGCAGTTTTACAGCAATTGTTGTGTAATGTCCCAAGATATTTCACAGGAATGTAACTTGACAAAAGTTAACAGTGATCCCAAGATCTAAACTAGAAGAAACATAACCAAAGGGTTGATCAAAAAGATATTTTTTTAACAAGTTTCTTAAAGGAGAAGGAAAGGAGTAGAGCAAATGTCTGCAGGCTAGTCAACCCCATAGTCAATATTGCGGAGAACTGAGGAAACTTTACTTGCCAGCAGCCTTGCTTACCTTCCACATCTATAGTTTATGTGGACTTAAGGCCAAAGGAGGTAAAAGCTGAAACAATGATTTCATTTAATGTAGGCTGTATAGCTGTAATCAAACACATATGGTGCTTAATCTGACTCCTAGAAGTTAATTGAGGAATTATTGATTTTCTAGCAACAGGAAACGAAAGTGCTTCAACTGGAGTTTCTGAAGATAATACAGACGAAAAGGTATGTCACTTGTCACCAAAAAGAAGTGCAATCAAAAGTCTTTCAACTTTGAACAAAGCTTTGGAAAAGAAATTTGTATAATGTTTCTCATGGTGTACCAACTACTATGGCTGGTTTTGTGTTCAGTTAAGTCCCTAGTTTCTTAAAACCATTTTGGCTGAAATTTTCTTTCCTATCTATCCTCTGAATAGTTTGCGCAGTTTATCCATGTGGTTTTCTGTACAAATTTCATGCTGAAATTTGTTCACCTCAGGTGAGCCAGCATTTTAGACTGCTACATTGCGTTTTGCATCTCCTAAAAGTTCTATAATAGCACCTCAAATTTTACATATGGTCTTTACCTGATGCGTACATTAGCTCAAACATTTTCTGAGTTCCAGTGAACAGCTTCCATGCCTATTTCATGCTGCTAGAGTAATATTCTTCAGTCATACTCTTTGCCAGTAGAAATAAAAGAGATAGAATTTCCAGATATTCCCATTTATTTGACACAATATTAACCAAGAATTTACATAACCTTTACAGAAAGATTTACAGTGTTTCTCTGCGGTTTCCATTAATCTTCTGTTATAGAGGAAGAACTAGGAAAGCCCTTTGAAAATTTTAAGTGCGAGTGGCAGATCGCATTGCTTCAGCATCTGAAAAGTTGATCCGTAGGTCCAAGAAGACTGAAACATAACATGATAATTAGTTAAAAACTGTGACAGGCTTTCACTCTCTCTGGTTCTGTCCAAACTGCATATTAAATATCTGACTGAGACTCATATAACTAGACCTTCATTACTGATAAATATTGAGTCGTGAAATGTTGAAATAGTAAATCATTTTTCACTATTTATTTTAACTCCTGACATGTCCTGGAATCAGCATGAGTGAGCTCCAACAATTACAGCTATCTTCCTTTGTGCCAGGTATGACTCCAACACTTTTGAGTTTCCCTTGACTCCAGTTTTGCTGGAGAAAAATGCCTCAGATCTAACAGGATGTAGCACAGAACATGGTTGGTCCAAAAACAAATCTTTTGTAGTTACCAAATTGTTTTTATAGAAAGCAGCTGTTAAATTCTACTAGTACACTGGTGTTATAATCATGAAAACTTTTGTTCTCCAAACTTTTGGATGATCAGAGAATTCATTCAGTGTTTTGGTGTTGCTGTATGGCCACTTCTAAAAAAGTTCTATCCAAATTCCTTCAGCTAATTTCAAATCTGTGATAACATTATGTGCTAGATGTAGAGAAGAGAAATGTAAAATCAGCATTAGAGATTAGGATTGAAATTTGGGAATCAGAGTTGATATCTACATATCACAACATAAAGGCACAGAACAACTGGTTGAAATATGCAAAATGTATTTGTGAATGCAAGTTGTTACGGAAGTAACAATGTTGGTTGAATGAGCCTTTAATTAAGTTGACTGTCATCCTACACAAGGATTGTGGCCTCCTGATCACACTACAGGTAGATCTCCTAATATACAAGATTCATTTAATTCTTTAGATGTGATGAAGGTGAAATATTTATTCAACAATCAAATCAGACAGTGTCAGTATTTCCCCTATCCACCCCCGGAGATGTGAGATACCACACGAAAAAGCAGTGCCATGAGTCAGTGACCATCACCACCACCACCACCACCAACCCAAATAGGTTCCAGATCTCAGGAGTATGCCCACCAAAGTAATCTGGGGCATGGAAGCAAAGCAGTCAGTGGATTTCCTTAAGCTCATCTCCGGTTATTGAAGTGGTACCAAGATGTAGCAGTAGGAAAAGAAAGATTAAAGAAATTGAAGTTACTTTGAGTGCATGGGTTCCAATCTTTCTGTATACCATTTGCCATAAATACAGCACTTTGTATGGGAGTCCTATGGTATGTTTCAAACTGACTCTATGTTTTCCTTGTAGGCTACCTTGATGATTAAGGGTCAATGATCACATGACACATGATTGTCACGTGCAGTGGTGCATAGAGTGCTGAGGCTGTGATTCACTGCTGTCCTTTGAGGGAAATATAACTATGGAAAGCAAGAACCTAAACTAGATGGTTGGGTTTTGAGTGTCAATCAGCATAGTTAAGCCCCTCTACATCTCAGTGATAGATCAGTGACCATTTCAAATGCAGATCTGCGTGATACAAGCGCAGCCCCGTTGTAGTCACTCATAACTTCATATTGATATAAAAGTAAAATACTGCAAATACAGGATATCTGAAATGAAAACAGAATGTTCTAGAGAAACTCATCACATCTGGCAGTGTCTCTGGAGAGAGAAACAGTATTAACACTTTGATTCTAATCATTAGTCAGGAGCAGGATGTTATTAGTCCAAAAGGATCAAATTAACTTCAAATTTATATGGAACAAAGTAGCTAAATATTTTAAAGATATAAAATATGCATTTCCTTGAGGATCGTATTTTCTTCAGTTAATATCCCAGCCAAGACCCTTTAAAGAAACAAGTTCAGCTCACTATTACTTAACATGGGTTCTTTAGACTCACATTTTCAACAACCTTGGAGCATATCTTCCTTTCTGATACTTGCCAGCCCTCTACTTTTGGAACATTCCTTGCAGTGTTTGCTGACAGTGGAACTGCGGAGCAATCACTCTTATGTGTTCACTTGGAAACGTGCATGCACACTGTTCCAGACTCTGTATGTCACTGTATCATGCGTAAAGACGTGTAGACAGGGTGGGCAGTGGCGGGGGGGACAGATGGCCCATTTTCCCAACCCCACTGCAAACCCCGGCCCAGTATCTCTCCCCTAGCCCGACCTCTGCCCTCAAACCCTGGCCCAATTTCTCCACCTCCACATTCAGCCCAAAGTCTCTCCGCGCCACCTGCCCCAACCTGATCTTTACCCTCCACAATTCTAGCCTGACCTCTCCCCCCAGTTCTATCTTCCCATCCGCCCCAGTCCATTCTCAACCCCCTCTCTGTTAACAGTCACAAGTGATAATTTGCATACATGTATTTGAGGGGAGTAGCATGCATGTTCCACAGTGTCAGCAAAAGTAGCCTTTTTTACAGTGACTTTTAAATATCTTTTAAATATCGGGGAGGCAATGGCCTCATGGTATTATTGCAGTACTGTTAATTCAGAGGCCCGGATAATGTTCTGGGGACCCGGGATCAAATACCGCCATGGCAGATGGTGGAATTTGATTTCAGTGAATATCTCGAATCAAGAGTCTAATGATGACTGTGAATCCATTGTCAATTGTTGGGAAAAACCCATCTGGTTCACTAATGTCCTTTAGGGAAGGAAACTGCCATCCTTACCTGGTCTGGCCTACATACTCCAGACCCACAGCAATGTGGTTGACTCTTAACTGCCCTCTGGGCAATTAGGGATGGGCACTGAATGCCAGTGACACCCTCATCCCATGAATGAATTAAAAAACCACTTACACATAGACACACGCACACCCATCCTACCTGCTTGCAGACTGCTAAAAGCAGCTCCTTTCGTTTACTGGGCCCGTTTCTCTCTGGATAAACTTGTTTTCTGGCCCCTTCTCTCTCTCGCTCTCTCTCTCTCTCTCTCTCTCACTCTTTCTCTCTAGTGGTTGTAAAACTCAAGTTAGAAAACATATTAGCAATTATATTCCATGTTTTTCTGGTCACATGATTTCAAATTAATGCTGGTTTGAATTCAATGTTCAAAATTATTTTGTGATGGTTCTAAAAATGACAGATCTTTGCAGGACTGAAAATCCTAACTATTATTATCCTCCATTTCAGAACACAAGTTCTCAAATAGCAATGTATTATGAATCTTTATAAAAGTCTGGATACATTACTGCAAAGCCATTTGATGTCGAGTGTAGCCACAATCAGGTTATTCAGGACCTTCTGCCTCATCTCACTACTGCCCTGGCTTCCTCAGCATCATCATCATTAGTGCTCGTTCCCTCAGTGTCTCCATTGGACTCCTTTTCTCCTTCATCTTAGGAGACAGTTGGCTGCTCTGTCGCCCCATCTTCTAAGTTTTCACACTATCATTGAGCTAGGTTGTGCAGGGCACAGCAAACAATCTTTCTTCTCAGACCCTGTCTAGCTCTTCCTGAGCAGTCCAGGCAGTGGACTACTATATCTTCAGTATACCAATTGTCTATTCAATGATGTCTCAGAGGATACATAGGCTGCAGTTCCCTGGATAGTAGGCATACATCTGTAGGAATTCTTGCCTGTGGTCACAACAAGCTGAACTTTGATGGAGTGAAATTCCTTCCAGTTCAGAAATTTGGCTGCATTATGCCACAGGGCTCTGATCTTCACAATTGTACACCAGATTGGCCCTTGTAAATGAGGGAACCGAGCAAAGTCTGCAAATCGAGTGGCTCAGATGCCTTAGCTGTCTGGGTGCATGATGAACTGGACAAACAGATTTGCTTCCCTGTAAAGGGCATTTGTTGAACTCACAAATGCATTTATAAGCTGCCAGTTGGTCGAAGCCACAAATAATCCCAGCTGATTTTTGAAAGAAACCAATCACTAAGAAATTCAATGCGGCTGTTATCTTCAAAGCCACAGGACCTCCCAAGCAATGTGACTACAGATCTGCCTGCAGAAGTAGCAGATACAAGCGACAGCTTCCATAATTTTGCGAAGATGCCTCTAGCATTGCCTTTTGCTCATCTTGACATAGCTGCAACATTTTTCTGTACACTGTCTCTCAGTAGTCTGCATGATGTTGCTGAGACCTCTGGTTCTCTTCTTCATGTTTGTTTATCTTTCCACAGCTGCAGCCCCTAAGCCTTGTGTCCCTGCTTCTATTGGCATTGTTCTTTCTCCTTAACCTTGGCAGAGGGGCAGCACCCCTTACACTGTAAGCATTTGTACAACGATAAAGCTTGGTCACACAGGGGCCAAGTAATAGAAGGTTGTACTCACTGGAGCTTGGAGCAAAAAGACAACCCCACTAGATACACTCCTCATATATAAGGACGGGTTTGCGAACACTCCTGTTCCAATTTTTGGTTAACAAGATTGTACCCGTAAATGTAATTCCAGTGGGCTGGAGTGTTAATGATATTCATGATATTCTAATGAATGCAAAAGAGACTCTTGACCATGAAGATCTGGTAGGCTGATCTGCCTAAAGGGTTCTGAAAACTTAATAGTACAAATTTAAAACACTGTTGGGAAAGAATATTTATTTCCCACTCAATTAAATTCCCCACCTGCACTACTAATTGCTCTAGATGGGCCTGGAAAATTTATGGTTAATTCAAGAATCATGAATCTGCACTCAGAAAATAATTCTGAATTGAGAAATAATTGTTGCCAATTTTCTGGAGCAATTTCAGTTCTAGAATACAGTTTTGTTTTCCAAATTAGTTAAAATGACACTATTGTAGATGTCTCATTCATTGTGAACATACCTTCAACGTACATCTATTTTAGTAGAAATTTGTAAGACTCCTGTAGTTTCAGCATATCTTCACATTTCAGTAGGTGTTGTTGCAAGCCTTATAGGTTTAGTCAATACTGACAAAGAATAATGTTTATGCATGCTGAAATAATTAGTATGTGACTGAGTGTGCAAGTGCAAATGTAACTAAATGTAATTTTTTTACCCCTTGCCTCATCTTGCTGTAGGGAGAAGTGTCAGACAGTGTTGAAAATGCCAAATTGCCAGATGGTGATGTTGAAGACCAAACAACCAAAGAAGCAGAGAGCAGCAAAGAGATCGCTTCCAGTCCAAATGACAGCCATTCTTCAAATGCTTTTTGTATTCAGTTGTTCTGCATTGATGAGACATATGAAACAAGGCAAGTTCTAGAGCAATGTTAATTATTTATATTTGTCAGTTAGTGAAGATTGTGGTAAAGGAGTTCCAAAAAGTAAGGTGAGATGGTTGAAGACCCGTTCAAAAGGAGTAGTGGACAAAGAGACAGGTGTCCAGGATCTGAACTACAGGCTGCGAGAGGGGATGTAAAACTAGAGTAGTTGCCAACATATGGTGCCATGATGCCTTGACGAGTTTTTCATTTGGATGAGGTTGAAGGTTTTCAATATTATCTTTTGGAGGATGGGAACACAGTAGTAACAAAGGAAATATTGAAGATATCATCCAGAAATAATGAAAACATGGATAAGGACTTTAACCAGCAAATAACACCGCCAAACTGGTTATTTGTCTGAATATTTTCTGATGATTTTAGTTCTTTGTGTGTCCAGTCAACATTAGAGAAACGACTGAAATGCAAAATTTCCTGTTTTATTAATAACTGAGCCATTGATGGTCACAACTACCCTGGCCTTGACAGGTGCAGTACAATGGTAGGCATGACTGAGCCAAAGGACTAGAGCTCAGAGTAATGTTGAGAGATGAAGTCATAATTCAAAGAGGTATGTAGTAATGTTTGGAAGCTCAGTACTGATGGGCTCAAAGGGACTGCCAGAAAGAAAGGAGCGTGGAGGGTCCCCTTGATTATACAGGCTAAGCCTGTGACTGACTATATCAAACATACCCTGCATTACCTTCCATGTTCATGTAACTCATAAATGCACACTGGAATTGAAAAAGGTTTGTGACCACATCCAGAGTGAACAGAGTAAGTTTTCTTTTTCTGTCTGAGCACAAGGGTTCTACTTGTGTCTGATATGAGGCTCTACAAGGGACAATTACATTAATCAGGCACTTGAAGACATCTGTAATCATAGCACATTGCATGTGAAATGCAGGCACTGACCGTGTAATACAAATCATAGTCACACATGATCTTTTTGTGCTCATAAAATTTCCATCTGTCTTTATGTTACTAATTGTGTTATTTGTGTTGAGTGGTTCAAACCAATCCAAATCCTATATCTGTTGCCTTCTACAAATTACATTAATTCCTTCTAAATATGTGCAAAAAGGGAGATTAAGTAGTTTAACATGATTAACATGAAATTAGTTGATCTCATCTGGCTTTGCAAATAGAGACCAAGGGCAGTATTTTCCCATTTTTGGGTAAAGTGTGATTTGTAGTGCTCAGTCCACCCTGGCTTTCAGCAACTTTTCTCATGCAATCATCTGCTCTTTACCTCATTAAATACACTCCTGGGTTCCTGGGAACCTTTCTCAGTATTTGTGCAATGGAGAGGTGGAAGCAGTAGCCATGTCAGGAACTTCTATGATTGTGCTGTTGGTGACATATTTAAAGCCCAGCTGCACACCATTTCAAGAATGATCCCCAAAACAATCCTTTTCTCAGCTGATTACACAGGAGGCCACAACACCAGACCAAGCCAGCCTTAGGTACAAATTACAGCACAGGTCAGTGCTTTGTCCTGGATGAAAATGGATGTCCAGCAATGTAAGAAGTTCAGTGTTACCATCTTTGCACTGCCACCTCACCCTCATAGGCCCATCACTCACTGTACCGCTCAATGACTACAACTCCTGATGTTGCATGTACCATGTATACTGAATTATTCTGTCCCTCCTTGTCATCCCAAACTACTAACCCTTCCTGCCCTCTGCTCTTTCTGCTTGATTACTGGGACACCTCACCACTGTTCTGCTCATGCATCATTACTAACTGCTCTTCCATCTCCATCTATCACAGTCGATCCTTCCAGTTGAGTCATTGCAGGAAAATATTGGGCAAGTGTAATATTCAGTTCAATGACAAGGCAATGGGATAACTAGTCTCAGATAATGTCAGAAGTCACATGACACCAGGTTTTGGTCCAACAGATTTATTTGCAATCACAAGCTTTTTGAGCACTGCTCCTTTTTCAGGTGAAGTGGACGGAGCACAGAGGCACAGAATTTATAGGCAGATAGATAACGGCAAGATAATTCCAGTTCATTAAGAGTGTCAACAGAAAAGTACAAATAGTGTGAATAGAGTGTTGACAGGCTGAATACCAAGACTTTGCAGATAATCAAAAGTGTCAAATGTTGTGGGTAAAGTGTCAACAGGTGAATAACAAGTGAAGTGATGATTTATGAACCTAATAATTAAAACAAAGAGATAATTACAAAAATATCAAAACTAAGATGGTGTTGAGACTGTAGATTTTTTGTAATTATCTCATAGGTTCATAGATCATCCCTATGGAAAAGAGAGAGGGTGAGGGTAAAGGAGGAAATGAAAGAGAACATGAAAGAAAATGAAAGAGAAGCTTGTGGAGGGGCAAAGGGCAGCAGAAAAGATTGAAGGAGAGGCAGAAACTGAGAATAATGATTGGTTTCATACCATTGGTCCAGGATTCTCTGCAAATTAAGGAATGAACGATGGAGAAAGGGGAAAAAAATTAGTGAAACAGGGAGATGGAAGGTAAGAAGGCAGAGAGTGCAATATGAGACTGGAAGAGAATCATTGATAGATGTAATTGGCTGTGCCCTACTTCCTGGTGTGGAGGTGCCGATGTTGGACTGATATGGACAAGGTCAAAAATCACACAACATCGATTTATAGTCCAACAGGTTTATTTGAAATCATATGTTTTCATAGTGCTGCTCCTTTGTCAGATGAAGTAAAGAGAGCACCCAGGCACAGACTTGAAAATCAGAGAGATCGACAGATCATACAAATGGTGTGAATGGAATGTTGATAGGCTGAATAATAGGTCTTTGCAGGTGATCAAGGGTGTCAGATGATGTGAATAGAGTGTCAACAGCTGAATAACAAATGAAGAGATGACCTATAATCCGATTAATTGAGGCAAACCGATAATTACAAAAACTTAAAAAGGAGGTGGTGCTGGAGACAAACCAAAAGTCTGGAATAACATGCTAGGTGTAAGAGGCACATGCCGAGGGTCTAACCAAAGTAACAAGTAGTCCAAAACTGTACAAACTGATTAAGGTAGAGAGATCATAACAAGTTATCAAGGTGATATTGTCAAAACAGGACAGGAAGGAAGATTTTACAGAACAGTATGGTGGGGTCACATGTAGCACAACATGAGCCTTAAGATCATGGTTGAGGCCATCTTCGTGGGTACAGAAATTGGCTATCTGTTTGTGCATGGTGATTCTGCGTTATTGTGTATCTTGAAGGCTGCCTTGGAGGATGCTCACCTGAAGATTGAAGGGTGAATTTCCTTGACCGCTGAAGTGTTCCCCGACTAGGAGGGAGCATTCCATTCTAGCAATTGTTGTGCGGTGTCCATTGTCTTAGCATCTGCATAGTCTTGCCAATATTCCATGCCTCGGGGTATCCTTGCCTGCAAGAGTGTGGTGGACAACATTGGCAGAGTCAGATGAATATCTGCCGTGTGTGTGATGGGTGGTGTTCCCACGTGTGATGCTAATATCCACATCAATGATCTAACGTGTCTTACAGAGGTTGCCGTGGCAGGGTTGTGTGGTGTTGTGGTCGATGTTGTTCTGAAGGCTGAGTAGTTTGCTGAGAATGATGGTCTGTTCAAGATTTGGTGGTTGTTTGAAGATGAGAAGTAGAGGTGTAGAGATGATTTGGCAAGATGTTCATCGTCATTGATGACATGTTAAAGGCTGCAAAGAACATGGCTCTGGGGAAGTGCTGGACAATGAAGAGTACTCAATCAGTCATATTCTGTGTCTGTCTTCTGAGTAGGTCATTACAGTTTTTCGCTGTGCATGTTGGAACTGGTGATACTGAACATCATATCCCATTCTTATGAGGGCATCTTTCAGCATCCTTAGATGTCCAACGCGTTCTCCTTGTCTGAGCAAATCCTGTGTATGCACAGGGCTTGTCCCTAGAGGACAACTTCCATAGGGTTCCCTACTTTCTGGTGTGTGAAAGGGGTAAGTGGTTTGAAACTTTCTACTCAATTACTGTTTTTCTGTCCATTTGGTGTTATAATAACTGAACTTAACTTATGAAGGCGTAGGCATGGCTATTTTTCCTTGTCCTTGGTGGTGCCTTGATTTCTGCTAAATGGAGGGTGACTAGTCCCAGAATTTGTGGATCACTGGGAAGTGTATGAGCAATTCAAGGTTATAAATTCTGTTCAGTTTTGATATGGCTGAGTGAGGAATTGGCCACTTTTGACAAACAGAATCCCTTGATGTAGCACATGTTGAAAGAAGTCGTCAGTAAGAGCATTAGCAATATAAGGATTTGTAATATTCTTAGTGGCATTGGGACAAGAGGTTGTGGCCAACACTTCCAAAGTCTATTGGATGATCAGTGCACAACTCTCAGATTATCAGTGGCAGTATAAGAGCAAAATCCTCTGCTGGAAGGGCAGAGCCTTGGCATAGAACATAGAACATAGAACATATAACAATACAGCGCAGAACAGGCCCTTTGGCCCTCGATGTTGCGCCGACCTGTGAACTAATCTAAGCCCATCCCCCGACACTATCCCATCATCATCCATATGCTTATCCAAGGACTGTTTAAATGCCCCTAATGTGGCTGAGTTAACTACATTGGCAGACAGGGCATTCCACGCCCTTACCACTCTCTGAGTAAAGAATCTGCCTCTGACATCTGTCTTAAATCTATCACCCCTCAGTCTGCAGCTATGCCCCCTCGTACAAGCCGACGTCATCATCCCAGGAAAAAGACTCTCACTATCCACCCTATCTAATCCTCTGATCATCTTGTATGTCTCTATTAAATCCCCAGTTAGCCTTCTTCTCTCCAATGAGAACAGACCCAAGTTCCTCAGCCTTTCCTCATAAGACCTTCGCTCCAGACCAGGCAACATCCTGGTAAATCTCCTCTGCACTTTTTCCAATGCTTCCACATCCTTCCTGTAATGGGGCGACCAGAACTGTACGCAATATTCCAAGTGAGGCCGCACTAGCGTTTTGTACAGTTGCAGCATGACATCATGGCTCCGGAACTCAATCCCTCTACCAATGAAACCTAACACACTGTATGTCTTCTTAACAACACTATCAACCTGGGTGGCAACTTTCAGGGAGCTATGTACCTGGACACCAAGATCCCTCTGCACACCCACACTACCAAGAATCTTTCCATTGACCCAGTATTCTGCCTTCCTATTATTCTTCCCAAAGTGACTCACCTCACATTTATCTGCATTGAACTCCATTTGCCACCTTTCAGCCCAATTCTGCAGTTTATCCAAGTCTCCCTGCAACCTGCAACATTCTTCCACACTGTCCAGCACTCCACTGACTTTAGTGTCATCTGCAAACTTACTAACCCATCCACCTATGCCTGCGTCCAAGTCATTTATAAAAATGACAAACAGCAGTGGTCCCAAAACAGATCCTTGTGGCACACCACTAGTAACCGGACTCCAGGCTGAATATTTCCCATCAACCACCACTCGTTGCCTTCTTTCAGAAAGCCAGTTTCTAATCCAAACTGCTAAATCTCCCTCAATCCCATGCCTCCGCATTTTCTCCAATAGTCTACCGTGTGGAACCTTATCAAAGGCTTTACTGAAGTCCATGTACACCACGTCAACTGCCCTATCCTCATCTACATGCTTGGTCACCTTCTCAAAAAACTCAATGAGGTTTGTGAGACACGACCTGCCCTTGACGAATCCATGTTGACTACCTCCAAACAAATTGTTGCTTGCTAGATGATTATAAATCCTATCTCATAATCCTTTCCAAAACTTTTCCTACAACAGACGTAAGGCTCACTGGTCTATAATTACCTGGGTCATCTCTACTGCCCTTCTCGAACAAGGGCACAACATTTGCAATCCTCCAGTCCTCTGGTACTAAACCTGTAGACAATGACGACTCAAAGATCAAGGCCAAAGGCTCCACCATCTCCTCCCTAGCTTCCCAGAGAATCCTAGGAAAAATCCCATCCGGCCCAGGGGATTTATCTACCTTCACACCTTCTAGAATTGATAACACCTCCTCCTTACTAACCTCAATCCTTTCAAGTCTAATAGCCCGTATCTCAGTCTTCTCCTCTACAATATTCTCCTTTTCCCGAGTGAAAACAGATGAGAAATATTCATTTAGCACCTTTCCGATCTCCACAGGGTCCACACACAACTTCCCACTTCTGTCTTTGACTGGCCCTATTCTTACCCTCGTCATCCTTTTATTCCTCACATACCTATAGAAAGCTTTAGGGTTCTCCTTTATTCTACCTGCTAATGACTGCTCATGTCCCCTCCTTGCTCTTCTTA
This sequence comes from Ginglymostoma cirratum, assembly GCA_024137785.1. Taxonomy (NCBI): domain Eukaryota; kingdom Metazoa; phylum Chordata; class Chondrichthyes; order Orectolobiformes; family Ginglymostomatidae; genus Ginglymostoma; species Ginglymostoma cirratum. The sequence goes on from JAHRHZ010000275.1 coordinate 17,010,865, forward strand.
ACTCTCTCTTTAAATCCTTCCGAGCTAATCTGTAACTCTCCATCGCCTCATCTGAACCATCTCGTCTCAATGTCACATAAGCCTCCCTCTTCCGCTTAACAAGAGATACAATTTCTTTTGTAAACCACGGTTCCCTTACCTTATCACTTCCTCCCTGCCTGACAGGGACATACCTATCAAGGACACGCAATATCTGTTCCTTAAACCAGCTCCACATTTCGATTGTCCCCATCCCCTGCATTTTACTACCCCATTCTATCCCTCCTAAGTCTTGCCTAATCGTATTATAATTGCCCTTCCCCCATCTATAACTCTTGCCCAGTGGCATGTTCCTATCTCTTTCCATCGCTAAACTAAACGTAACCGAATCTGGGCAGAGAAGATGAATGACAGACAGGAAACCATGCCTTGAGGACAGGAACGCCAGAGACCTTGGTGGCATCACACAATGGCTAGATACCATAGCAACTTGTAAGTCACTGTTACCTTATTTGCCAGGACTGGACAATAGATTCAGTTCACAACAGATGAGTCCTCGCAGGTACAGAAAGTGGAGGAAATACTCAACACGTCTGTCAGCATATACGGCGAGAGAAGAAGAGTTAATGCTTTAAGTTGAATGAAACTGTTCCACAGACTGTTCTTCCTTCATGTATGTATTCATTATCCTGTCAACTGCCATGGCTCTTTAATCCACTGACAGTGCAGGATGTTGCAACTCTTCAATCCAGTCTCCACAAAGTCTGTGGATGACTGTGCAACAACAAGGGTTATCCCTTTAAAAGATGATACTCATTCCTCAGTGAAGCTAACTGCTAATGTTGCTTCTGAAGATGTGATTCTGGTACCTGGAACAGTTGAGTGGTGTCCTACAATTAACTCCTGTTTTGATCATGGTGAGTTGCTGTGTTCTTCATAATCTGACCCTCCAGAAAGGCTTGGACTTTGAGGGAGTTGAGGCTGTAGAAGGAGACAGCTCAATGAGTAAGTGGAGAGGCAGTACATGGGGGAGTGGGGTTGGGGGGTGCGGTGCGGTTGGGGAGGCAGCATGGAGAAAGTGGAAAGAGAGGATACAGAATACTGCAGGTTCTGCAGCTAAAAAAAGACGTGAATGGGTATTATGAGAATTGCCCTCAATTCAGAGATCTGTGCGGCATCTCCAGAGACTAGTTTTAGCTGGGATTGCCTCCATTAATTGCCCCTGTTGTACAGACTTCTGCTACTAGAGGAGCTAAGGGGGTCCAAGAATGATGATAGCGAAACATGGTGTTGGCACCCTTACCTTCATCGGTAAAATCCTCAGCCCTTGATTGGCCCTTTGGATGGATAAAACTTGATGCTCTCTGGCCATTCTCTGAGTAGGGGGATTCTTGTACTCGTAGCTCTGAGCTTTTATGACACACATGACTTTAATGGACTCTTCCATTCTGCCTATGACCATACAGTGTCTCAGGGAACACTGACATGTGGCCACACATCTCTTTCTGCTGTTCTTTTCGAATTTGTACATGAGCAGCATTAAGTTGACATTCAGAAGTTGCTGTCAATGATTCTATGCCACTCCATGTGGAAAACCCAGACTGAAAACAATTGAATTAATTAAACATCCACTGGTACATTATTAGTTTCACTTTAAAACCGTTGAGAAACTACTTTGAATTAAATGAGGTTATAATTAGTTTTTAAACAATGTACTAGGGTCCTGAAAAGCTGTTTATACATTTTTCAGAATGCCAGATTTCTCAAATAATGGCAAATTCACATTTTAAAAAATATTTATTTTTAAAAATGTTTGTTTATTTTTACTTTAGCTTCTATGCTAATCTAATCATAATTATTTATTTTACTACCTGAAAAATTACATTAAATGTGAAGGATAACAATTACTTTTAACTTCTTGGTTTGTTGTGTGTGAATATTTGAACACATTTTGCTACTTGTGTGCTTGCTGACATCACTGCTGTGTACTTGAAGACATCCCATTAATTTAGTGCCAGTTTTATGTCTTGCTATGATGAGTCTTCACCCCTGTCAAAATCAGATCAAATTTCATTTGAAAAAAATTCGAAGACCCAAGAGCTGTTTCAGAAGTTCACCCTTCATTCAGAAAAATAACTTAAGTCACTTAGCTATGCCTTTATATAACTTGAGATTGTGACTCTTGGGCCTTAATAACCTAATTAGTTAAGACTGTCTACAGAACACACATTGTGTCTTTATCATAGAATATGGAATAGTACAGCACAGAACAGGATCTTCAGCCTACCGTATCTGTGCCGACCATGATGCCATCTAAACTAATCCCATTTGCCTGTGCATAGATCGTATCCCTGTATTCCCTGTTCATTTGTCTGTCTAAATGCCTCTTAAACATTGTTATAGTATCTGTGTTTACCACCTCCTCTGGCAGTGCATTCCAGGCACCTACCACCCTCATCGTGAAAAGCTTTCCTTGTACATCTCCTTTAAACTTTTCCCCTTTCATCTTAAACTTATGCCCTCAAGCATTTCCATCCTGGGAAAAAAGACCCTGACTATCAACCCTATTCGTGCCAATCATAATTTAATATATTTCTATCAGGTGGTCCTCAGCCTCTTACAGTCTAGTGAAAACAATCAAAGTTTGTCCAATGTCTTCTTATAGCTAATACACTCCAGTCCAGGTAACATCCTGGTAAAACTCTTTGCAACCTGTCCAAAGCCACCACATCCTTCCCATAGTGTGGCGACCAGAACTGCACAAAGTACACCAAATGTGGCCTAGCTAAAGTTTTTCTATACCTGCAAAATGACTTGCCAACTTTTATACTCAGTGCCCTGACCGATGAAAACAAGCATTTTGTATGCCTTCTTTACCACCTGAACCACCTGTGTTGCCACTTTAAGAGAGCTGTGGACTTGTATCCCAAGATCCTGCTGTATATCAAAGTGTCCTACTATTTACTGTATATTTTTGTCTTGCATTTGACCTCCCAAAATGCATCATCTCACACTTGTCCTGATTAATCTCCATCTGCCATTTCTCTGCACAACTTTCCAACTGATCTATATCCTACTTTATCCTTTGACAACCTTCCTCACTATTCACAACTCCACCAATTTTCATGTCATCTGCAAATTTACTAATCAGCCCACATATATTTTCATCAAAATCATTTATATATATCACAAACAAAAGAGATCCCAGAACTGATCCTTGCAGAACACCACTGGTTACTTCTCATCTTATAAAACTCAATCAAATCACCTTTATATGTTGCTGCAAAGTGTAGAGACCTAGTGAGTCTTTCTTAGGAATAATGATCTTTAAAATTGGGAATTGAACTTGCAGCTCCCCTTTACATCCTTTTCAGAGGCTCAATATTGTACAGCATTGGAGAACAAAAAGAACTAAGACCTAACCGACATATGCAAGATTAGCAAGAAAACACTAAACAAGCGTAACTTAAAATGAATCTTGACTATTCAAAATGAAACGGGAAGCTGATTTTTACAGAGATTGCAGGCATTAGCTGGAAAGGTGAAGGGGACCAATACAATGAATATAGCAATCCTCAGAAATTTGTTAAAAGGTTGGTCAGAAAGCATAGAAATGTGTGGTGAAGAACGTTACTGTGGACTTAATCATAATGGCAACAAATTACTCCTTTGATGTAACAGTCGATGAAGGTTTCCAAATAAATGAAAACCTTGAAGTGTACTTATGGGGCTGAAATTGAAGATAAATTTAATATAGTTACTGATTACTTCCTTGATGTATTTATAAGAAAAAATGCTTGTTCTATGCCCTTCATTATCAAAGACAATCCATGCAAATGTAATGACTTGACATCAATGAGATGAAGGTTCTGTGTAGGCTCAAATCAGATCTGCCAGGATGAATGATGTTTACTTCTGGTTGCTAAGAGAAGCAGATGGCCAAATTTCTGAAGTGCTGTCATCATGAATACTGCGGAGGCCATAATGCATTTAAAGCAAGCTTTACAGTTTTTGGGAGTACAGTTCAGTTTTATTCACTCTTTTCCCATGAGTTTACCAAAGCAGATCTGAAGCAATTTCTGTTAACAGTCTCGAGTCCCTAGTAGATCAGAAACCGATAATGTCTTTTGTGTGAAATGGAATTCAGGAATACATTTAACATCAACTTGTTTCTAAGCACTATATTCTAAAGCTTAAAGATCTCTATGGACAGTCAGAGCCAGTTCAAAAATGACTTTTTCAAAACAAGGCTATATCAGAGATAAAAGGTACTGCAGATGCTGGAGAATCCGAGATAACAAGGCGTGGGGCTGGATGAACACGGCAGGCCAAGCAGCATCACAGGAGCAGGAAAACTTGACGTTTCGGGCCAAGACCCTTCATCAGAAATGGGGAAGGGGAAGAGGGTTCTGAAGTAAATATGGAGAGGGGGGAGGCGGATAGAAGATGGATAGAGGAGAGGATAGGTGGAGAGGAGGCAGACAAGTCGAAGAGGCGGGGATGGAGCCAGTAAAGGTGAGTGTAGGTGGGGGGT
>JAHRHZ010000275.1:17020377-17063264 GCA_024137785.1 Ginglymostoma cirratum
CTCCACCTATCCTCTCCTCTATCCATCTTCTATCCGCCTCCCCCTCTCTCCCTATTTATTTCAGAACCCTCTTCCCCTCCCCCAATTCTGATGAAGGGTCTCGGCCCGAAACGTCAAGTTTTCCTGCTCCTGTGATGCTGCTTGGCCTGCTGTGTTCATCCAGCCCCACGCCTTGTTATATCAGCTTATAGATGTTTTAAAATGTTATTTTTGTGGTATTATATTTCTGCTGCTACTCATCTTGCAATATATATTATAATAATAATTAATAAATATGGTGTATTTTGGTAAGAAGAATATGGAAGGCAGATATAGACTTGATTATTAAATGCCTGGTTGGGATTGAATGGAAAAGGGACATAGGAGTACAGACTCAAAAATTAATAAAAGTAATTATGCAGATTAGTAAGGCCCTAAAACTAAATGCCAGAGTTTATTTCTGGAGGGATACAATTAAAAAGCAAAGACACTGTATTAAATTTGAAGTATACCTTGATTAGACCACATTTGGATTACTGAGAAGAGTTCAGATCTCTATGATATAGAAAGCATATCGATGCATTGGGTGAGGTACAAAAAGAGTCACTAGAAGACATCAGTACTGCAGGGATCTGCTCATCAAGAAAGGCTGAACAGGCTGGGGCTCTTTTCTCCAGAAAAGAGAGGTGACCTGTCACAGATCTTTAAATTAATAAAAAGGTTTGATCAGGTGGCATAGAGAACATATTTCCACATATGTGAATCCAGAACTGAAAGTCATTGATATAAAATATAAAATAAAATAAATCCAGTCGAGAATTCAAGAGAAACTTCATTACCCAAATAATGGTAAGTATGTGGAACATGCTATCAAAGTGTAGTTGAGGTAAAGCAGCCATGTCAATATGCAGCAAGACATAGACAAGGCTCTGCCAGGCAACAAACATCTCCAACAAAAGAGAATCTAATCTTCTCTCGTTGGCATTCAATGGTATTACCTTGCTGAATCACCCACTGTCAATGTCCATTGGTTACCATTGACCAAAAGCTTAACTGGACTAGCTATTTAAATAGAGATAGTAGGAACTGCAGATGCTGGAGAATCTGAGATAACAAGGTGTAGAGCTGGATGAACACAGCAGGCCAAGCAGCATCAGAGGAGCTGGAGGGCTGACGTTTCAGGCCTAGACCCTTCTTCATTTTTCTAAAATTTAAAAATGAAGTAATCATTTTTAAAAATTGTACTTAAAAAGGGTATTTAAGAGAATCTAGATGGGAACATGAAGGAGAAGATATGGTGACAGAGTTAAATGAAATAGGTTACAATTTCTTTTATATATCTAGAAGCGCTCTTACACCACAACTGAATTTTTCCTCATCACCACATCACCATGGTATTTTTTTCATCTATTAACCACTACCAGTGGGTTACAAATTTATGTATCAGTATACATATTATGAGCATGAATAGTCATTTGGCCTCTCAAGCCTGCTTGGCCATTCAATCAGATTATGATTAATCTGATTGTGTTGTCAATTCCTGTCTCCCATGCCCCCACCACCAACATCCACTCCCCACAAAAGAACCTTTGACTTCCTTTGAAGTCAAAAATCTATCTACCTGTGCTTTAAAAATATTTAACGACTCTGCCTTCCCCACCACTCTGGTGGAAGAGAATTCCAAATACACAGCCCCCTCTGAGGAGGAGGAGGAGGAGGAGAGTGGGAGGACACTCATGTACAGAATAAGTGCTGGCATAGATCAATTGGTCTGAATGAGCCATGTTTATACTGTACATTTGATGTAACTCAATGAATGTTCTGTTAGTTTTTAAAAGTGGATTACAGATCGTAATTCATTTTCAAATTCAGAAGCCAAAAAAATTGCAAGCTTTGACATCATCTCAAAATTCTTGCTCGATTTCACTACCTTGTAATGCAGTTGCAAAAATACTCATGTAATCTCAACAAATGTTAGCAATTCATAGTTTGACAAATATTTCAAAGTGTAAAGGAAAAGAGTGCAAGGTTTGCTACATTTACAATTATTGCAACATTAGTTTATTGTTTTCCACAAAGGTCCTGTGTTGTATTAATTGTGTATTTTGATAGAAGTAACAGAGCTATCTTGAGAAATGCTAACTTTACTATAGTTAGTTACAGTACATGTAAGTATTCAAGTAAAGACTCATATTAGATATTCTGATTAATTGAGTAAAGTTGCACATTGGTTACCATCTTCAAAAGCAAACTTTAAACATTATGTCCTTTCGTGTACAGGTCTCAGGATTTTTTGCCCTACATTTTTAATCTTTTTCCGGTAAGTGAAGTTTAAATAATCTTCTAAATTAATAATGTTTTCTTCTTAGACATTCATGGCAGGTAGATATCACTGGATGGGCCAGCATTTATTGAACATACTCTAGGTTTTCCAATACACTTAGGCTGCTTCATAATACATCTCGTATGTAGATTTTATAGTGACCCTTCCAAGCTACAAGAACTTCATAGTTTTGTCCTGCACCCAAAAAACACTCACTGTACATCTTAAAAGCAAAGTAAATACAGAAGACTAATCTTCATCCTGAAAGATGAATTGACATCATAGCAAACCTTCTATAAATAATTGAGTTAAAGCTGAATACAGTATCAAGTCTGTTTAGGTCTGTGTGGGCTCTTTGGGGAAAAAAAGTCCCTTACTTGGCCCAAATGAACCTGAATAGATTTAAAAGCGTAGCTTTTCTTTCGAAAGGGCGTGTACATGAGTGTCCTCCCACTCTCCTCCTCTCTTCAGCGTGTCTGCAGGTCCATTTGGTTCAGTTCAGGTCTGCTTTCAAAAGGACATTTGGTTTTTAGATTGTTTTAGTTTTCACATGTGTGGATAAAAGGTATTTAAGAGAATCTAGGTAGGAACATGAAGGAGAAGGTATGGTGATAGAGTTAAATGATCTAGGTTACAATTTTTTTTATATATCTAGAAGTGCTCTTACACCACAACTGATTTTTTCCCCGTGTGCGTGACCCTGTAAACGAAGTGTCTCCAAAATTTTCTTTTGCCACTAATGGCTTAGATTTTCATCTTTGAGATAGTTTACAGAAGTTGGAAAAATACCTGGCATGGCTTGCCCTCCTCAGAAGAAAGTGCATGCAATTATGTGATCATCATTGCTGGTCATTGGGTGCAGTTGGATAGCTGACCTGGGAAACAGGGTTGCCAGGTGCCAAGGCAGGCTGTTTCAAAGGCCTGCCTTGGTATTTTGGAAGTTATTCCAGTTACAATGAAAAAAGTCAGGCCCTGTAGCCCTCAGTCCACACTTTTTTTCAGGCCCTAAACAAACTCCAAGCCACGTCCCTGTCATCTCATGTAACTGGATCAGACTATGACCCTCCATTCAACTCTGGCCCCTCATTTACCCATGCCAAGCAATAGCACTTCCAGGCCCATTGCTTCACTATGCACTGTATAGAACCAGTTATCCCACTGTGACATTAGGGTCTGTAAAAAAAAGACTTCAAAATTGTCAATTATTCATTACTTTCCAGTATGTCAAAAAAAATAATTTTACTCCAGGACAATAAAGTGTCAACCATGCAAGCACTTGAAACCTCACAACCTCGATAAATTAACATTGGCACTTGACAGCAGAGCTTAGAATGCCAAAGCAGCCAATCAAGCAATGTTTGCCCTTGGTTCAGGTGTTTCTACAAAATAATGGATTTCTGGGCTCTCGATCAAGCTTCATTATGCATTCAGGGTAGGTCAGGAACAGGGCTAAAATAAACAGGGACAGCAGGTGCAGATGCTCCTGTAAACCCCAAATCACCTCTGAAAAATCAATCATCGTGCTGACCAGTCAGAGAATGGTTGAATTTTGTGTACATGAGAGAGATGAATTCCGTGAGAAGCTACTTTTCTAATAAGAGAAAATGCCCGAATATTATCGGGTCTGAGTGACATTAGCTATGATGAGATTTTCGGCAGAATCAGATGAGAAATCTGGTGTGGCTTGATGTTGACAGCATCTTGTTTTTGGCAGGCAGAATGGCAAATTTCTCGCTCGGCAGCAGTGAGTTGCCAATTAAGGGGGCTTATTACTTAATAAATGTCTTGTCAACAGTCTAACACAGGACATTAATATTCAGATTCCTTTCTACCTAAATACATTAAACAAGCTCAACATCAAGAAAACTTGACTTGGAAATCAGAGTGGCTACCTGGCAAATTCAGCTTGCCATTTGCTCCAAGGATTTCCATGTTGAACACAGAAGTAACATCTCAGGGCATGCACCATGGACCCTGGCCACGCACACCCCATGCGCACATACATTGGCATCCGACATGTGCCAGCCTCGAAGAACACTCATGGCACCTTTTCGGTTCACTTACAGAATGCTTCAGTGCTTCAATGCTACACCTCAGGGTGCAATGACAAGTATAATTGTACTGCTACAGCAATAACTCAGTGTGTTCAGGGATACACACCCGGCTCATGGACTGGACGGGGCTTCCTCTCTGGGCTCTTCACTCGCTGTTATAGTGCTCACTCACTGTGAGCTTATCTGGATGCTAACAACAATCCTGCCTTGCATTGCCTTGTCTTTTTGCGCTTTGCCACTCAGCTAGAGATATGATGTTCACATTGCTGCTATATTACGGCACTGTCCAGCACAAACACAAAGCCTGGAAGTTTGTCATGGTTGTCAGCAGGGCTCAGTCAGGTCAAAAGAGGTAGGTTTTGATCAAGGAGTCCTGACTCTGAAAGTCAAGGGCAGCCTCTAAGAACAGTCCAGAAAGTTGGAAACCATCAGTCAGCCAATCAAGACCAAGAGTCAGGACACTCTCCACATAAGTGGTGAGGATTCAAAAGTCAGCAGTTCATCATCTATCTTAGAGATAGTAAGAAGTGCTGATGCTGGAGTCAGAGTTAACGCAGTGTGGAGCTGGAGGAACACAGCAGGTCAGGCAGCATCAGAGGAGCAGGAAAGTTGACGTTTCTGGTCGGGACCCTTCTTCAGAAATGAGGAGGGGGAAGGCAGCTCAAATAAATAGAGAGAGGAGGGGTGGGGCTGGGGAAGGTAGCTGGGATGATGATAGGTGAGTGCAGCTAGGCAATGGTAGGGATTGGTCAGTGAGGTTGGGAGAGAAGATGGACAGGTTGTGTCAGGTCAAGGAGGTGGGAATGAGAGGGAGGGTTGGTCATGGGATGAGGCCGGGGGTGGGGAGATTTTGAAACTAGTAAAGTCCACATTGAGACCATTGGGTTGTAGGCTCCCAAGGTGGAATATGAGGTGCTGCTCCTCCAGTAGCAACCGTTGCCCACAGCGCATGCCCTGAGATATTATCACTGGATATCCAAGATATAGACCAGAGAAGGCAGCTAGCAAGGTGGTTTCACAGGTACTTGCTCTGACTTCCATATTGAAAATTCTCAGCATCTGCTTTCTAGGTGGCAGGTAGTAGACTAAGAATCTACATAGTAACCAGGTGAGATAAGGTAATGAGTGTGATAATGAACAATATTATTTGTCAATAGGCCTCTCACCACACGAGTGACAATCTCATCTCGACATCCAAGACTGTGTTGGAAAATACGACTTGTCTCTTCAGACTTTGAGAAAGGCCTCATTAAACTTCTCATGTAATGCTCCCAAATTTTTTTACCTTAGCCCATGCCATTGAGGGCTTGATAGCATTCTGCCCAGCATGTTTGTGGTTGTATGAAGCTTAAGAAATATACTAGTTTTATATTCTACATGAGAAAATGCTTAGAATTAATATAATTCATAATTTCGTCAGTTGGAAGCTCTTCTCCTGATTCATAATTTCGTAAGTTTGACTCATTCAAAATCAACTGCCTTCCTTCACAGTATTACATGATCTCAATTTAGAAAGAAAGTATCAAGATTGCAAGTCAAAAGATTCAATAGCATTGTATGTGTATATACTGTCATTGGCATTTGTGCCATAGGGTGCTCTGTGATTGGGGAGAGACAACTGGCAGTTCTTTAACCTGAGGGTTACCGCACCTCAGGCAAGGGCAGAGATTGAGAAGGAGAGTCCTCATGGTAACCTCAGCCAGTGCAGGAATTGCACACATGCTGTTGGTATCATAAATCAGTTATCCAGCCAATTGAGCTAACGCCCTACTCTCCATCACCAGAAAGATCATCTCCTGAATCCTTGCTAGCTGCCTTTTCCCAGTCTCCTTCCTAAAAGCCAATGTGACTTCTAACCAAACATGAACCTCATTGCTCAACAACTCCAAGAGAAATCCCAGGAACTGTACCAACCACTCTACATGGCCTTCATTGATCTGACCGAGCCTTTTGACTCAGTCATTTGGGAGGTTACTTTTCCTCATGGGACGTAGGTGTCACTGGCTGGCCAGTATTTATTGCCTGTCCTGAGCTACCCATGAGAAGGCAGCGGTAAGCGGCCTCCTTGAACTGTTCCAGGCCACATGCTGTACATACTGTCGATTGAAAGCATACTGCCCAGGTGCATAATGGCCTGGTATGGCAACTGCTCTGTCCACGACCGTAAGAAACTACAGAAGGGGGTGTGCACAGCCCAGACCATCACAGAAGCTAACCTTCCATCCATGGACTCTATTTACACAGCTGGTTGCCACTGAAGATGGCCAACATCATTAGAAGACCCATCGCACCTTGGTAATGATCTCCTACAACCTTTTCTGTCAGGCAGAAGATACAAAGCCTGAACACACACATGAGTAGGCTCAGGATCAGCTCCTTTCCAGCCGTTATCAGACTGTTGAATGGCCGCTAGCCTCAAATAATGTAACCTGTATGCCTCTAAGTCTTCTTGATCTGTACATCCTTTGCTTGCTGTGATCTGCCCGTACTGCTCATAAACAAAGCTTTTCACTGTATTTCAGTACAGGTGACAATTAGTCACTCATTCACAGCGCCCTGGAGACAATTCCAGGATTTTGACCCAGTGATAGTGAAGGAATGTTGATATATTTTCAATTCATGATATTGAGTGGCTTGGAGGGGCCTTTGCAGGTGGTGGGGAGGGGAGGTGTTGAAGCAGCCAATAGCACCAGCATTGAGATCATGATTATCAGAAGCCAACTCCACTGGACTGGCAATGTGCTTAGAATGCCTGAGTTTCAACCGCCAAAGCAAATCATCTTCGCACAACTCAAGGCAAGTACTCAAATGAGAGGAGGACAAAGGAAGCATTTCAAAGACTCCCTAAAGACTACTCTTAAGAAATGCAACATAGATGTCAATGCATGGGAGGACCTTATTCAAAAGAAACTAACTCGGAAGAAAACCCTGTATGAAGCGACACGATTCGTCAAGAACAGCCATTGGAATAAGAACCAAAACAAGTAAGAACAAAGTTGCTGAAAAAGCTCAGCAGATCTGGCAGCATCTGTGAAGAAAAAAATCAGAGTTAACATTTCAGGTCCGGTGACCCTTCCTCAGAACAGAGCTTATTAGTGAGTTAATGCTGATGATTTGTGCCATCTTTTCTACCTTTAAAGAAGAAAACTATAAAAAAAGGTCCACACAAATACAGAAGACAGTACTACTACACGATTGCATCTTTCAGTACAGGAATCAGTGAAAATGAAAGTGGAGCTCCTGAAGACAAAAATATTGCCGCTGAAAATCAAAAGGTGGTCTGCGAGAAGGTCTCACAAAGTGCCATCATTCAAAAACTTTGATCACAGATCAAGATTTTAGGTGGGGGCTTGTAACCCAAACCAGTCCCATAACCTTAAAAAGTACTCCCTGAAATTGGACAGCCTCAGGAATGGAGTTGGGAGTCTCGGAATTGGGGCCTGCCCATCGCTTTTGAGGGACTCCTGAGTCATCCTCGTTCCACTAAAAGTTTAGGCAATAATACCTCATTCTGCTTTTAAGCAACAGAGCAGCCAAGAAGTTGTACTAGAATCTGTCCGTGGTTGATAACATAGTCTTGGGCATCCTGATCCAGTTTTCTCAAAGAATTTTATAATGTTTAATGAATTATTTTATGCCCTGTCTGGGAACTGGTTGGTGAAAGCAAGATTGACAATGACATGCTAAGCATATTAACAGAAAAGCAGGATGGTTCTCCCCAGATTGCCATATCTGAACTGCAGTAAAATGGTGGTATGGAGTAAATTCCAAGACTTTCCAAATGATCTTTGTTTAATATGACTATGAATTTGTGTGTCCAGGTGTGTCCCAGTGAACTATCTTTCACATTTTCTTGTCAAATAATTTAAATAAACAAATGTAATGTGTCCAGTTACTCACCATTAATGTGAACTAAATGTGTACATCAATACAAGAGAGACAAGTAATATTTACTCCATTCAGATAAACAATACAATGAGCTACTCGCAGTCATCCAAGCTGCCTTTTTGTCTTGCTTCTCTAATAATTTTCTCATTATTAAAGCTTATTAGTTAATTTCCCATTTATATGTGGTTTACAAAAACAACTGTGTGACTAATTGTATATTATATTCATATGGTGCTTAAACTGCTCAATATCACAACCAGAGTTTATTATGTTCTCTGAATCATTTAGTGAAAAACTTTAAGTGGATTTTTTAAAAAAGTATTAGCTTTTTTCACTTACATATTTGGTCACTCATTACTACAGGACAGAGACTACTGTGTCATCACAGTACCTCATCTCATCCCAGAGTTTCCTTTGCTGAAGGATTTTGTCCGTGTTGTACCCTACAGCAAGACTACATTGTCTCATGAGCTATATGTCACTCATCGCAAAGGCTTGTTAAAGTAAGGACCCTTCAAAACCAATTTACTATGCTTACTTACTTTTTGAATGAGATGGAAAATGTACTACATGGTGTTCTGTTAAGTCATAATCCAGAGATTGTTACATGGGTGATCATTTGTGGGTGTTGATTTCAACCAGGCCATCAGTTCACACACTAGAACTAGCCTCAATATTTTGAAGTAGGGAGATAAAAAGAGATGGAGATCTTGGCCCTCACAAATGACCCCTGTTGGAAAATACACTGATTCAGTAATTAGCTGATGCTAGAATTTGCTCGCAGAAATGTCCTTTGCAGTTAGAAAGCCTGTTAGCACTCACCATCTCGGCAGAAGAATGAAGGATCACCACTGACTGAGGTGGCAGCCAACTGCCTGTGCACAAAGAATTGCATCCCAACTAGAGGTTGGTCTTTTCAAGATGGGAGGTGAGAACATGAGAACAAAAATATCATTTTGAAGAATGATGAAATTTTGTTTTGAAAATTAGCAGATTAACCAGTGGTGCATTGTATTAATGTAATAATATATGTTGTGGTCTGGTAGAAGACAACTTGAGTTTCAAACTTTTAGATATTGAGTTTATGATGTCTAAAGAGCCATTAACGGAACCAGTGCATCTGGGTTGCTGAAACTTAGATGTCTTCTTATGGTTTGCTCACATGGATTATTTAGAGTACTGCGAGCCTATGGCCACCACCCCTTCACCACCCACCTCGCACCTTCATCTTTAGATCTGAACATTTTAAATGGAATAACATGAAACTGTTCCATTCAATGGAAAATTGACACCAATTCACGCATTAGAAATAAATGTTGTGATAAATTAGTGCTATAATTGGGAAACTACAGCTCATTGATATGTCAAAAAAATCATATTTTTAGCAATGAAGAATTTTTTCCAATCAATCACAGAATCTCTACAGTGCTGATAGTGTCCACTCCATCCATCGAGTCTGCACTGACCCTCTGAAAAGCATCCCACCCAAACCTCTATCCCCATAACCCCACATTTACCATGGCTAACCCACCTAGCCTACATACTACTGGGCAATTTAGCAATCCACTTTACCAGCATATCTTTGGACTGGGGGAGGAAACCGGACCACCCAGCAGAAACCCATGCAGACTCAGGGAGAATGCGCAAACTTCACACGGACAGTCATAGAGTCCTACAGCACTGAGACAGGCCCTTCAGTCCAAACTAGTCCATGCTGACCAAAATGTCCATCCGTGCTAACCCCATTTTCCTGCACGTGGCCCATATCCTTCTAAACCTTTCCTATCCATGTATTCATCCAAATGCCTTTTAAATATTGTTAATTTATTCACCTCAACTACTCCCGCTGGCAGTTCATTCCATATGTGTAGAGGGTGTAAGAAAAGTTGCCCCTCAGGTTCCCATATATTCTTTCCCCTCTTACCTTAAACTGATGCCCTCTAGTCCTTGATTCCCCAACCCTGGGAAAAAGACTGAGTGCATTCACCCTATTCATGCCTGTCATGATCTTATACACTTCTTTAAGATTCCCCCTACCACCACCACCACCCCACCCCCCCCCCACCAAGTCTCCTACGCTCTAAAGAAAAATGTCCAACCTCTCCCTATAACTCAACTCCTTGAGTCCTGGCAACATCCTTGTAAATTTCTTCTGCACTCTTTCCAGTTTAATAACATACTTCCTATAGCAAGGTGACCAAAACTGAACACAATACTCCAAGTGCAGCCTCACCAATGTCCTGTACGACTGCAACATGACTTCCCAACTTCTATACTCGGTGCCCTGACTGATGATGGTCGGTGTGCCAAAAACCTTTTTCACTGCTTTGTCTCCATGTGACTCCACTTTCAGAGAACTGTACATCTGAACTCCAAGGTCCCTCTTTTCCACTACACTCCTTAAGGCCCTATCATTCATCATGAAACTCCTACCTTGATTTGACTTTCCAAAGTGCAACACCTCACACTTATCAACATTAAACTCCATTTGCCATTTCTTGGCCCACTTCCCCTGCTGTTCCAGATCCTGCCTCAATTTCTGATAATCTTTTTCACTGTCCACGATACCATCTATTTTAGTGTCACCTGCAAACTTACTAATCATGCTTTGTACATTCTCATCCAAATCATTGATATAGATAACAAAGAGCAATGGGCCCAGCACCAACCCCTGAGGCATGCTACTAGTCACAGGCCTCCAATCCGACAAACATCCTTCCACCATTACTCTCTGCCTCCCACCATCAAGCCAATTGTGTGTCCAATTTGCCAGCTCTTTCTGGATTCCATGTGATCTAACCTTCCAGAGCAGCCTACCATGTGGAACCTTATCAAAAGGTTTTGAAATCCATATTGAAATCCATATAGACTACGTCTCCCACCTTGTCCTCATCAACCTGCCTGGCCATTTCATCAAAGAACTCTAACTAAATTGTGAGGCATGATCTCCCACGCATGAAGCCATGCTGACTACTCCTAAGCAAACACTGTCTTTCCAAATGTATATATATCTTATACCTTACAATCTTCTCAAGTAACTTTACTGGTCTATAATTCCCAGGTTTTGCTTTGCAGCCCTTCTTGAATAAGGGCGCAACATTTGCTATCCTCCAGTCTTCTGGGACCTCAACCATGGCTAACGAATATGCAAATATATCAGCCAGGCACTCCACAATTTCTTCTTTAGCCTCTTGTAGGGCTCTTGGATATATCTGGTCAAGACAGGAGATTTTTCCACCCTCATACATTCTAATAATTCCAGCGCCACCTCTGCTGTGATTTGGACTGTCCCCGAGATATTGCCAATAACTTCGCCAAGTTCCCACGCCTTCATGTCTTTCTCCATGGTCACCCAAGGCTGGAATTGAAGCCAGGTCCCTGGCGCTGCGAGGCAGCATTGCTAATCACTGAGCCACTATGCTACCCCTTTTCAAATGTTTTCAATCCTCCCTGCCTCTCCCAACTGCTGCATTGTTAAATAGAAGTGATTTATATTACAGTGCTATTATTTCATTTGTTCAACTCCCATAAATCATCTTGAAGCTACATAGAATTGCAATAAGTCAAATTGCAGGGAGCCTGCGAATAAATTTGTGTTAAATGGAGCTTCAAGATAGACGAAGAAGCCCTTATGTAGCTTGATTTGCCTGCAAATGTCCTTTATGTCAAAAAATGAAGACTGTAATTATATGAAAAATGTCTATTTTTCAGTTTGTTTACACCTTGCAATACCATGGGCTTGTACAGTAAAAGGCTTTGAAAAATATTGGGAGTTAGCTCAGGAAAATCTTAGTTTCTTTTTGGCTTAGCATGCTGACTTCAGATGAGCCTGCCATGTTGTCATTGCAGGCAAGCATATTTTCCATGTTTTTGTGCTGCTCTATGAAATCCTGGAGGATCTCTGCAATCTTTATGTTTTTGCGTAGGGAAACAGGTGGATGAGAGGTTGGGCATTTACTAGATTCTTCACATGTCACCACTGTGTTAATCTTCCTTTTCTTCCATGGCACATTTTGCTTACATTGCTGGTCCACACCATAGAAGTGCTGGTGGTCATCCAGGTAATGTTGATCTCATTGCCCTGACATTCACAAGGCATCATGCCTTATAGAGTCATAGAGTCATACAGCACAGAAACAGACCTTCACTCCAACCAGTCCATGCTGACCAAATTAAACTAGTTCCACCTGCCTGCACGTGGGCCATATCTCTCCAAACATTCTTATTCATGTGTTTATCCAAATGTCTTTTATATATTGTAACTGCATCTACACCCACCGCTTCCTCTGGAAGTCCATTCAACACAGCAATCACTCCGTGTGTAAAAAAAATTGCCCCTTTCTTAAATCTTTCTCTTCTCACCTTAAAAATGTACCCCCTAGTTTTGAAAAAACCCACCCTAGGGGAAAGGCACCTGCCATTTCCCCTATCTATAGCCCCTCATTTACAAACGTCTGTAAGGTCACCCCTCAACCTCCTGCGCTCCAGTGAAAAAGGCACCAGCCTATCTAGCCTGTATCCTTACAACTCAAACCCTCCATTCCCAGCAACATACTGGTAAATTGCTTTTGCACCCTCTCCAGCTTAGTAATATCCTTCCTATAACAGGGCAATTAGAACTGGACACAGTACTCCAGAAGAGCCTCACCAATGTCCTGTACAATGTCAACATGATGTCCCAACTCCTGTACTCAAAAGGTCTGAGCAATCAAGGCAGGCTCGCTAACTGTCTTCTTAACTACCCTGCCTACCTATGACACAATCTTCAAAGAATTACGTACCTGAACCCCAAGGTCTGTTTGTTCTACAGCACTACACCAGGACCTACTTTTAATTGTATAAGTCCTGCTAAAGTTATCTCATATCATCCTTTTGCCTTCCTGGTCTCCGTCTTAAGAATGTCCCTACACTGCCTATACTGTTCAAGAGATTCATTTGAACCTAGTTGTCTATATCCATTATGATTATTTTTTATTCTGAATTTCTTGGGCTTCACTATCACAAGAAGCAGCTCTGGTAGATTCTGGAAAACTGCCAAAGTAACACCTTCGGTTCAACTCATCTATGCTGACCGGATATCCTAAACTGAACTAGTCGCATTTGCCTGCATTTGGCTCATAGCCCTGTAAACCTTTACTATTCATGCACCTGTTCAAATGTCTTTTAAATGTTGGCAATTGTACCTGCCTCCACCACTTCCTCTCGCAGCTCATTCCATACATGCACCACCTTCTGTGTGAAAAAGTTGCCCCTCGGGTCCCTTTTAACTCTTTCCTCTCTCATTTTAAATGTGTGCCCCCTAGTTTTGGACTCCCCTAACTTTGAAAAAAAGACCTTGGCCGTTCACCTTATCTACGTTCCTTGTGATTTTATAAACCTCTATAAAGTTACCCCCCCCCCCCCATCCTCCGATGTTCCAGCCTCTCCTTATAACCCAAATCCTCCAGTTCTGGCAACATCCTTGTAAATTCTTCCATACTCTCTCAAGCTTAACAACATCCATCCTATAGCAGGGTAACCAGAATTGTAAGTAGTATTCTAGAAGAGGCCTCACCAATGTCTTGTACAGCTGAAACATAATATCTCAAATGTCTTTTCAAGCTAGTGCAGGACAAAAGTAAAACATCAAGGACGTAAGCGAAAGAGGTGACAGCTAATAAAATTAATTGATCCATATTGATCCAATTAATGAGTAAGTGGAAGGTTAAAATAACATGTTTCTCTTTTCTTGCATCTTAATCAATAAATACTTAGAAATTGTAAATCGTTTGCTCCCCAGATCCTTCGTGGTACGACTTGCAACACAAAATGACATTGCAGGAATTCAAAGACTTGTAAAAAACCTTAACCTGGAGTTCAATATTTTAAGTAATTTACATATTTATAACCAATCTCGCAGAGACCCGGTGAGTATTTGATCAGTTTGGCTTATGTTGTTGAGTTCTCTGTTAAGTGTTCAATACGTTCAGTATGAACAGTTTGATACATTTATCTGGTATGTAATGGAAGGAAGTCTTGAGTTTATGCGGTTGAGTGTGACTGTAATGAAGGATTGGGAAGATTGTATCCACTTTCCACTCTGCGAGGTTCTGAAATGTAGGAAGAACAGGAAAAACACCGAGCCTTTTCGGATGATTGTGGGGAGTGGCAGAACATAATGCGACCAATGCACCAGATGTTGTTCACATTGCTGACCAAGGCGCCCACGTTATCGCATGGTTCACTTAGATTCCATGAGTTCATCCATCAGGCAAACACATCTAAAAGGCATGAACCCCAATCCAACACCCCAATTCATAAGTAATTTCCCCCTTCACGTGCCCCCATCCCCATTGTCTAAAACAAACTAATCCTGCAAACAGCTAGATATCCCTTTTCAAACATCAGTTTATGTCTTACCATCCTTCAATCCTTCATATGTAAAAAAGGTGACTTGCCAACCAACAACTAAATAAGTAGGACAGAAAGTTGTACAGACAAGTATTACTTGCATGGTTCAAAAATGAACTTTACCAATCTAAATGCTTTTGCAACTACAAGTCATTACTCTTCCTCTTCTTAGCACTTATATTTGGTGTAACCACCTGTGATTTCTGCAGAGGTGGAGACAGGTTGTTCAAACCCCAGTTGTGATTGCTGTGAATGTCATGGCCAATATCCCCTGGATTTTGCAGCTCTTGAAAACAGCCAAATGCACCTGTGCAGGTCAGTCTTGACCACTGGGATAAGAGACAACATATCAGGTACTGAGGGTGTGGCAACATTTGAGGTGGAAGTGCTCAGTCCAGTCCTCAGTTTCATGTTCCCTTCTGCCATCATCCCTTTCATATCTTACCCACTCTTCTGGGCTAGCAAAGAACTGGACTACACATTGATTCAAGTTGGTGTCAATGAACAGTTTCAATAATCAACTTCAAGTTGGAACTAACAGGGCACAATTCTACTAGCCCATTGGAGACAGTCTGGGAGATGAAAAGAGTTGATTTGTATGGTGAAAGTAACTGGGAGTTGCACCACAACTAGATATTATCTGTGGTCTCCAGGTTAGCGGGAAAAAGTGAAGAAGAGTCCCAACCCGAAACATCAACTTTCCTGCTCCTCTGATGCTGCCTGGCCTGCTGTGTTCCTCCAGCTCCAAACGGTATTATCTCTGACTCCAGCATCTGCAGTTCTTACTATCTCTGTGGACAGGAGGAATATTTTTCCCCTTTGTGGAGGGATCAATGACCAGGGGATATAGGTTTAAGATAGGGGGCAGGAGGTTTAGAGAGGAGGTGAGGAAAATCTTTTCTGGAACTCACTGTCTGTAAAGCTGGTAGAGGCAAATACCCTCAAAATATTTAGGAAGTATTGAGATAAAGGCATCGGGATGGGTATATGAATAGGAAGGGTTTAGACGGATATAGGCCAAATGCTGGAAAATGGGACTGGATCAGATTAGGATGTCTGGTTGGCATGGATGATGTGGACTGAAAGGTCTGTTTCTGTGCTGTATGACGCTATGACTCTATGTACACGAGGCACACAAAGCTATGGGTCAAGTCCTGACCCGGAAGATGGGATTAAAATAGTTGAATGGTTGTTTTTGATTTGTGCAGACTCAATGGGCCAAAGGGCCTTTTTCTGTGCTGCAGCTTTCTATGACTCTCTGACTTGACTGACTTCCTTTGCAATCCTCATCCTAGGCTTCCTTCAATCAGATTGGCTGGCATCTTTCTGAGGCAGGACTTTTTTATCCAATGAGTGATAACATTCCCATCTTTAACTGACTAACACTCCTTGGCAAAATCACACTTACTTTTTCAGTGGTGAGGTGGTAAAGCCTGCCACCTGAATTATTCTGCTCATTATGTTCCATGCCAAATTTCATTTCCACCGTTTTTTGGAAAAGTTTACTCAACAGCATAGGTATCTCACAAGAAATTACATCAGTACTTATATGCTAGCTTTCACCCGATACTTTACATGGAATTAGTACTTTCTTGAGTAACCTCAGTGGGTTGTCATCACTAAAATGACATAGTTACTATTTTTGTGTTCCTTAAACTTGTGTTGATGGTTAATAAATCAGAATGAGCATTGATAAATGTATCTCACATACTGCTGAAGTAAACATAGATGCAGAATCATCCTCTTAAGCGCCATAGTCATAGAGTCATACAGCACAGAAACAGACCTTTTGGTCCAACCAGTCCATGACAAGCGTAATCCCAAATTAAATTTGTCCCACTGCCTGCTACTGACCCATATCCATCCAAACCTTTCCTATTTATGTACTTATCCAAATATCTTTTAAATGTTGTAATTGTACCCACGTTCACCACTTCCTCAGGAAGTTTATTCCACATGCGAGCCACCCTCTGTGTAAAAAATTTGCCCGTCATGTCTTTTTTAAAAATATACCCCCAGTCTTGAAATTCCCTCTCTGAGGGAAAAGATAACTACCACTAACTCTATGCCCCTCATTATTTTATAAACTTCTATAAGGTCGCCTCTCAACTTCCTATGCTCCAGTGAAAAAGTCCCAGCCTATCCAGCCTTTCTTTATAAGTCAAACCTCCCATACCCAACACTATCCTGCCAAATCTCTTCTGAACCCTCTCCAGCTTAATAGTATCCTTCCTATAACCATGTGACCAGAACTGGACACAGTATTCAATCTTTTTGGCAACTTCCTCAAAAAACTCAATCAAGTTTGTGAGACACGATTTTCCTCACACAAAACCATGTTGACTATCCCTAATCAATTTTTGCCTCTCTAAAGGTCCATAAATCCTATCTTTTATGATCACCTCCAACAACTTACCCACAATCGAAGTCAGACTCACAAGTTCAATGTCTCTATTTCTTCCATCTGCACAATCAGCCACATAATACTTAAAGTATTATATCTAAAGTATTTGTTAACATTCTTTGGCTTTTCTGGAATGTGTTCCCATTGTTATGTCCCGATCTTTTTTCTGTAGACGTAACTGTGTTTGCTGCACACAGTCTCATCACTATTCTGCTTGTCTTTAATCCTTCCTTTACATTGATGCATATACCTAGTAGATGGAACATTTTGAAAGCTGGCAATCATTGAGTCTTATGCTATTTGTAGCACAGTGTAATGTTTCATTTATTCTTTGAAGGTTGAAAGGACTGACAGTTCCCAAAGAACTTTTCTGAGGCAGCAGATATCTGAACCAATAGTACCATTCTCTGAGAACTGAATGACAGTTTGGACTTGTCTGTCCATAATAGGAATTTCAGCATAATCTGGAAATCTTAATCGCTAATGCTTATCTAATGATTCCCAAGTTAATATTGTGCAGATCTTGATAAAAGTCCAAGAAATACTCTGAATATATGAAATCATTGTCCATTTTCTAAAAGATTATTAGATTTTGACCAAACCTCAAAGGCATTTAGCAGTCATCTTTCATGTAGTTTTTAATTCAGGAAGTCTGTTAGAGATTCCAGACATTCGCCATGATTTGACTGATTGGGATTCACCTCAGAAAATGCCTTTCTTTTCATTTAACTTTGCTTAGTGAGCAACAACACCAAGTTCATATACTAACCTCTGTCTTCCGTCGGTCATATGGTTCAAATTCCAACACAAGAAAAATAATTGTACCAAGATAACTTAAGTTTACTTTCTGCTATTTGCACACAAACCTACACCAACCCTTCACCAACTGCTAACTCGAACCAAAGACCCCTTACCCACTATGGACAGAACCAACATTATATACAAGATCCCATGCAAAGACTGCGAGAAACATTACATTGGACAAACAGAAAGAGGAAATTGGCCACAAGAATACATGAACACCAACTAGCAATGAAAAGACATGACCAGTACTCATTTGTCACCATTCACATGGATAAAGAGACCCACCAGTTTGACTGGGACAACATCAGGATCCTAGGACAGGCCAAACAGAGACAAGCACGGGAATTTCTAGAGGCTTGGTTCTCCACCAAGAAGGCCATCAATAAACATGTAGAATTAGACCCTATATATATACCACTGCGAAGAAAAACCAGAAGTGAGGTAATCAATTCCACTGGACCCCAGAGTTTAAATACCGGGTGAAAACACAACAGCGCTTCATCAGAGGCTGTACTGATGATGTTACCCAGCAGGGTAATGAAACATCTGCGAACTAATGATCCAGCTCAGCAAGCAAACCAACCACACCATCCACAACCCGAACTACAAATCTACTCAAGAACTTAGACACCTTCTGTATTTTCTTACGGTCATGGTCAGAGCAGTTGCCATACCGGGCTGTTATGCACCTGGATAGTATGCTTTCAATGGTGCGTCTGTAGAAGTTAGTGAAGGACGTTATGGACACGCCAAATTTCCTGGGCTGCCTAAGGAAGAAGAGGTGTTGTTGTGCCTTCTTGACTGTCACATTTACGCCAGAAGTCCAGGACAGGTCATCGGACATCGTCAATCCAGGAAACTTGATGCTCTTCGCTCTTTCAACCTCAGTTCCGTTGATGTAGATGGGGGTGTATTTTCCTCTTTCTTTCTGAAGTTGATGATCAGTTCTTTGGTTTTGCCAACATTGACAGACAAATTGTTTTCATTGCACCACATCACCAAACCCTCTATCTCCCTTCTGTATTTTGACTCATCATTGTTAGATATCCATCCCACTACAGTGGTGTTGTCAGCAAACTTGTAGATTGCATTCATTCAGAATTTGGTGATACAGTCGTAGGTGTAAAGGGAGTACAGTAGGGGGCTGAGTACGCATCCTTGGAGGGGAGGGGGTCTCCAGTTTTGAATGTTATTGTGGAGGAGGTGGAGTTACCTATCCTCACTCATTGCGGCCTATGGGTCAGAAAGCTGAGGATCTAGATGCAGAAGGCAGAGCTAAGACCAAGGTCACGCAGTTTTGAGATCCGTCTGAAGGGGATAATGGTGTTGAAGGCAGAGCTGTAGTCAACGAACAGGAGTCTGACATAGGTGTCTTTGTTGTCTAGATGTTCCATGGATAAGTGCAGGGATGGGGATATGGCATCCTCAGTGGACCTATTATGTCGGTAGGCAAACTGCAGGAGATTGAGGCAGGTTGGGAGACTGGAGTTGATGTGGGCCATGAGCAGCCTCTCAAAGCACTTCAGTGTCCCCTGCTCTCAAATTAGAACTCATTTGGCCACGTAGTGAAAGACAGCACAGCTAATCTTTAGATTTACAAGTTTCATATTTATATAGTAGCATATTCTGCAACTCTAATCAACAATCCTTCCTTTATCCTGCCCCTCCACTTGTGATCATAGCTAAGCTTCAATGAATAGTCACCACCCAAGTATAAATAGAACCCAAACAATATGTGACTAGCATTGACAAAGTGCCAGTATCTGAGTTGATGCATGATCTGCATGAACCCTGTGATAATGCATCCTCAGCATTTATGATTTCCTTGGAAGACCAACTGTCATCCTCCTGCCTACTTCCTATGACACACTTGAGATAAAGTGGAAGTTTACAGATATTATTCAGAACTGTCAATGTAAGTATGTTTTAAGTGGCAATAAATGAAACTTAATATAAGTGATCGTAATCATATTTTATTGGTTGCTGACACCTCAACCTGAGTGAAAGTTTTATGCCATCTGGTTGTGTGATATTTAATTCTGAAACAACATAGCTGGGAGACTCCCATCTTGCCATCTCCAACGGTCAGGTGCTCCAAGACCCTGTCCGATGCATCCTCCCCTGTAGATGTTATAACAAGATTACTAGAGGACAACTTTCAGTTTTCTGCCTTATGCCTAGGTTTTGTTCTACCTAGAAAGAGAAAGAAGAGACCTATGAGTGAGAATAATTTAATGTTTTAAACTAATGGTTGAACAAGATTAGTTAAGTTTGCCTATAAGAGAGAGGCACGACATTACATTATGAAGAGGGTTGATGTCTATAGGATGGAAATAGGGATGTGAGGAAGTGCCTAGACAGAGATGAAGGGATAAAAGCAAAATACTACAAATGCCAGAAATCTGAAACAAACAAGGTGAATGCTGGAGAAACTGAGAAGGCCTGGCAGCATCTGAGAAGACAAAAATAGTTAATGTTTCAAGTCTGGTGTGACACTTTTTCAGAACTCAGTATGAGTGAAAGCTATAAATCATGTGGTTTTATGATAGATGCCCCTGCAAGGTAAATTTGTATGTGAGACAGTATATTGGAGTGGGCTTGAAAAGGTATGTTGATGGTGATGGTGTGGTAGACATTTTGGGATGTTGCTAAATATGTCATTATCCTGACCTATGATGCCCTAACTGGAAACTTTCAGCTTTGAGTCCGGCAGTCTTCCCGCTTTAAGAACTAGATTTATATCCCCCATTAACGCCTCTAAATTGCATGGCCACATAGCAATCTATAGATGCCTAAACCAAACTTACAAAAGTTGATCACTACCATGCTTGCACAACTGTGCAAAAACATTTGGAGAGGCAGCACACTTAAGTAAATTGTAATCCTGCTTCAATAAATCTTAGAAGGTCCTGTGGTTGGCATTACACCTGCTCGAAATAATTGGTGCAGGAACACAGAAGTCAGGTGTAAAAGCAAGCTGAGTTCAAAACCTCACCTGTTTTCTGCACATACTTCTGGTATCTCCATGCATAATCAGTCTCCCCTGCTTGACTGCATCAAGTTTCAAGATATGAATATTGAGGTATTCATACACCCAGAAATTGAAAACTGAAATCAAACTTGTTTGCCTTCCTTAACTGATTCTTAATATATTGACAGTTTAAGCTAAATAATTTCTTAAATATAACAACCAAAGGTAGTTCATTGTAAGGGAAAATAACTTATGGCAATACACCAGATATATTACTCTTCCCACATCTCTCATAATGTAATTTAAAATATTGTGATCGTACTTTGTTCATGGCTCCCTTATTAAGAAAAGCCGGGTAATATGAAGCATTCTCTTTTTCAATATTCTCAAGATTAGAGAGTGGATATCCTAAAACAAGGTCTCTACTTACTACTATTCAATATCTCAAGTCTCTCATTTTTTGACCCAACATTTAAGTTAGCTTATATATTTTGAATTGCTGAAGTGGTTTACTGGTAAGCAATTAGCTGTTTTTCTCAATGTCTGTGCCAAAAATTAAAAGGACAGTTCCTTCCCTTAAACCAGAGAAGATCTAAGTTGATACAAGAGCAGAGGGTTTCTGGGTTCAAGTGCATAATTTTCTGAAGAAGGCCAGGCAAATTGAAATGGCTGTTAAGTACGCTTACAGAATCCTTGGGTTTATAAATTGAGGGATATAGTATACAAATGCAAGGACTAGGTGCCTCTACAACGCTACAAGTCAAAGTCTACATTTGGAGTACTGTGTTCAGTCTGGGCACCTTATTTAAGGAAGGATGTTAAAGCCCTGGAGAGATTTCAAAGGAGATTTACTACAATTATACGAGGAATGAGGAATTTTAGATATGAGGAAAGATTAGAGAAAGTAGGCTTATCTTCCTTGGAGCAGACACAATTAAGAGGTTATCTTATTGAAATGTTCAAAATTATGAACAATTTTAGTAGGGTAAAGTAGGATATTCTGTTCCCATTTTTGGTATGTCAGTAACTAGGGGTCACAATTTCAAGATTGTCAGCAAGAGAGCTAGGAGTGAGATGAGGAGAAACTTCTTTACTCAGAGAGCTTTAGGATTTGGAATGCGCTGCCTGGCAGAGTATTGGAGGTGGATTCCATAGGAGATTTCAGAAGAGAGCTGGTTATATTTTTGGAAGTGGTGAATTTAGAGATAGGCCTAGAGATAGGGCTGGAAGATGGGACTACCTGGTTAGCTCTTTCAGGAGCCAGTATAGACTTAAAAACAGAAATTGCTGGAAAAGTTTAGCAGGTCTGGCAGCATCTGTGGAGAGAAATCAGAGTTAACATTTAGGGTCCAATGACCCTTTCTCAGAACAGTACAGACACAATGTGCCGAACGGTATCCCTCTGTACTGTAAAATTTTATAATTATACAGCATGTGTTTCCCCAGGACCAACTTTTATTCAATCTGTTGCAAAGAATTGTGTTGGCCCCAAAGTTTGAATTTGTAATGCAAAAGTCTACAATGTTTTCAGTTTACTTACAGAGTGATTTTCTGATTTAAGTGGCAATAGGCATGTTAGCCATTCTACATTTTATTTTTACTAGGATGGAACTCCAATTCAGGCAATTGTTGCTGAGGTTCTACGAGAAATTGTGGGAATTGCTATCATCAGGAATGAAGAGGTATCAATTAATTTATAACATTGTACAAATTTTACTAGAAACACATTTTAGCTTTTGTTTAAGAAAAGCTTTTAAATGGGGTTCTTGTGGTGCAGTGGTAGTGTCCCGACATCTGAGCCAGGAGGCCTGGGTTCAAGTCCCACCTACTCCAGGGCTGTGTAATAACACCTCTGAACAGGTTGATTAGAAAATATCTCCTTCAACTATCCAATAGTTTTTAACAGCACAGAAGTATTAACCTGGGTTCAAATCCTACCTGCTCCAGAGTTAATAACATCTCTGAACAAATTGATTAGAGAAAAAAAAACGCATTATTCAGTCACTAAGGAATCAAAGCACTTGTAATTATCAAAAATAAACCTAAACTGTCTAATGGACAATTTTTACCCCACTGCCATTCCCAATTGGATTCAATTTGAATTATTTCACTCCTTATCCTTATTTCCCGATTATATGATGAGACGTAAAGCTGAAACAAATGTTCCAAAATCCAGTGGGTATCATAATATTTATGGAAAGTAACCGTTTCTGCATAATTAGCGTACATATTAAAGGAAACCCAACCAATATTGAAATATTAATAATGGTGGAAGTACATGGGAGCAAATATATTGACAATTCCCAAATTCATTTCAATGTATTGACCTTGGACCATGGAGATGACAGGCCAATGTTTAAACTACAGTGTCACACATTTTGCATGTTACAACTTGTAGTATTTTCCATTAGCCATCATATCAGAACCCTAAGTATACGATTTAGAGTTGACTTTAGCTGATTTTAATATTTTGGGATGGCTGCAAGGCTATGGTAGACAATCAATGACTAATTATTCAGCTCTTCCATTCCATTGACATCGGGGAAAGGAGAATTAGGTAGGATCTGTAATTGTGGGTGAACTACTACTGCCAGTTTTCCACCGCTGTTGAAACTTAAAATCAATCCTATGTGTGAGCATTATTAAAAATTTCACAAACTACCCCAGATATGTTGTTGTTTGGTGTATATTGGAAAGATGTTAGTAATTTTTGCAGAATGCAGATGGCAATGAATTTCACTAGCAATAAACGTGAATTATAACTGCATAGTAGTATCATAACAAAATTTTATGAATAACTCATGAAATTCCAATGGCAGTTCATTTAGGCATTAGAAAAATGCAGGCTAAAATACCAAAACATTTTTATTAGCCAGGAATACATAAAGATCTTGTGAAATTTTGCCAGACATATCATACATGTAGTGGAGAATCCTCAACCACCAATTAAACTTACACCTTTAATTCTGATACCAGATTTCAACAACCATTTATCAGGATCTTAATAGAACGTTTAGGACCCCCACCAGAAACCAAGAGTGGAAATCCTTTAAAAATTATGAATGTGTCAACAAGATTTTCTGAAGCAGTGCCTTTGGAGAAAATTACAGCTAAAATGGTAATGGAAAAGTTAATTCCATATTTTACAAGATATAGATTGCCCAAATAAATACAGTCAGATCAAAGTTCAAATTTTCTATCACAAATATTCAAAGGAAACAGTAAGAAAAATTCCAATGGACCATCCATAGTTAACTAGAAATGTTTAAGATCGTATCAGACTCAAAGGAAAAGCATACATTTGTGCGAAGACAGTTGACAGATCAGAAGATTGGTCAGAATATTTTAAAAAAAGTAAAGACTGACCAAAAGATTCACAAAGAGCGAAATGCTAGAGTATGAGAGAAAGCTAGTCAGAAATATAAAACAGATAGTAAGAATATCTATAAATTTTTAAAGAATAAAATTGTTAACAAAGTGAGCATTAGGACCGGAGAATTAATAATGGAAAATAAGGAAACAAAAGATGAATAGAACAAGAATTCTGCATCAGGCTTCACTACAGAAGTAACAACCCAGAAACAGTGACATATCAAGAATGGAAGGGAGGGAGAATCTCAGGAAAATCACAGTGATCAGAAAAATGCTACTGAGTAAATTATTGAAAACGTAGATGACAAGTGTCATGTCAATGAGGAGGCAATGGCCTAGTGGTATTATCGTGTTGGACTGTTAACCCAGAGACCCAGGTAATGTTCTGAGGACCTGGGTTTGAATCCCACCATGGCAGATGGTGAAATTTGAATTCAATAAATATATGGAATTAAAAGAGTCTAATGAAGACCATGAATCCATCGTTGATTGTCGGAAAACCCATTTGGTTCACTAATGTCCTTTAGGGAAGGATCCTGCCATCCTTACTTGGCCTACATCTGACTCCAGACCTACAGCAATGTGGTTGACTTTTAACTGCCCTCTGGGCAATTAGGGATGGGCAATAACTGTTGGTCTAGCCAGAGATGCCCACATCCCATGAATGATAAAAAAAAATGTCCTGGTAAACCTCATCCTAAAGTTTTAAAATAAGTTACTAGTGAGGTAATTGATGCATTGGTTTCAATCTTCCAAAAATCACTTGATTTGGGGATGGTCCCAAAATTCGGGAGATAATGGATTATTCCATTATTCAAAAATGGACGAGACTAATTAGCTTCATTGCAGTTAGCATAATTTCTGTCATTGTGAAAATTTAGAAGCTATTATTAAAGAAGTAATAGCAGGACAATTGAATAAGTTCAAAGCAATTGGACGGAGTCAACATGGTTTTATATGAGGGAAATATGTTTGACCAAGTTATTGGAGCTCTTTGCTGGGATAACATGATTTGGATAAAGGTCTACTGGTGGATGTACTGAATTATATTTCCAGAAGGCATTTGATAAGGTACACATTCCAGGTTATGGTGTAGATGGTAGCATTTTGGCACGGTTAGATTAGCTGGCTAACAGGAAGCAGAAAGTGAATAAGTCTTTTTCTATGTGGTTGCTGTAGAGATCAATGCTGGATCTCAACTGTTTACAATTTATATAAATGATTCAGATGAAGGGACAGAAGAGGAAGATATGGTTGCAAAGTTTGCAGGCAACACAAGATAGATAAGAAAGTGAAGAGTACACAAGAAGGTTATGTAAAGATTTTGATAGGTTAAGTGATTGGGAAAATATGTGGCAAATGGTGTATAATATGCGAAGATGTAAAATTGTCTATTTTGGCAGGAAGAATAAAAAGTATGTTAAATGGTGAAAGATTGCAGAGTTCTAAGATATAAAGGGATATCTTTGCAGATACTTGCAGGTACAGCAAGTAATTAAGAAAGCTAATAGAATATAATCATTTATCTCAAGGAGAAATGAATACAAAAGCCAAAGAGGTTATGCTCAGTTATATAGAATCCTGTTCCAACCCATGTTCTGTGCACGATATTGGTCACCTTATTTAAGAATGGATATAAATGCTTTGTAGCTAGTCGGAGAAGATTTATTAGGCTAATACTTGAAACAGGCGACTTGTCCTATGAGGACAGGTTGTACAGGCTAGATTTGCATCCACTGGAGTTTAGAAGAGTAAGAGTGATTGAAATATGGAGGATCTCAAAGGGTCTTGACAGGGCGGATGTAGAGTGTACGTTGCCTCTTATGGAAGCATCTGGAATTAGGGGTCACTATTTATAAATCATGGATATTAAACCAGGTAATATGTATTTCTCTTAGAAGGTCATGAGTATTTGAAACCCTTTTCTTGAAAAGATGTTCGAAGCAAAGTTCATGAATATTTTTAAGGCAGAGATAGGCCAGTATTTTGAGTTTAGTTCAGAATCAGGTTTCAATTCAAAAGAACAGTTTCATACTCACAAAAGGCCAGATTAGTTTATGGAATCTGTAAGCTCTAAGAATTTGTGCAGAAGTGTTCACCCTGTCGGAACTGAAAAAACGTTTAAGTTATCAGGACTGGAAGGAAGTCTGTGCGCATCAAGGTGAAAAGGAACCCAAATCATCTGAACTGTAAGCTCTCAAGATCATCAAAACTGAGAAGAGTCTGTTAAGTAAAAATGAAAGAGTTAAGTTAGAAGTGGCATTTTACTGGGATTCAGTATCTTGTAAGAATATTCATAGGAAAAGGGTTGAATTTTATTTTGCTGTTTATGTTAAAAGAGCAGTTCTTCGTCACCCTGTTACAGGAAGGATATTATTAAACTGGAGGGTTTGAGTTACAAAATAGGCTGGATAGGCATTTTTCACAGGAGCATAGGAGCTTGAGGTGTGACCTTATAGAGGTTTAGAGAATCATGAGGGGTATAGATAATGTGAATAGCAAAAGTCTTTTCCCTAAGGTGGGGGAGTTCAAAACTAGGGGACATATTTTTAATATGAGAGGAGAAAGATTTTAAAAGTCATGAGGGCAACTTTTTTACACAGAGAGTGCTTAGTGTATAGAATGAACCATTAGAGGAAGTGATGGATGCAGGTACGGTTACAGCATTTAAAAGATATTTGGATAAGTACATGAATAGGAAAGGTTTGGAGGGACATAGGCTAAATGCAGGCAGGTGGGACTATTTACTTTGGGAACATGGTTAGCTTGGACTAGTTGGACCGATGGGTCTGTTTCCATGTGGTGTGACTCTATTGTGTAAATAAATATATATAAATAGAAATGTATATATTGTTTGTTCTTTCTTTTGTGTGTTTGGGTTCTTTTGTTAAAGAACATTGGAAGCCTCTTATGAATATGTTGAATGTCTAACCACCACATAAATCAACTGCAAAATTAAATTTACAATCTACCAAGCCATGTTTTACTCTGAGATTTGATTTGTCCAGCATTATCATCATCTAAGATTATAACAAGATGTACAAAAGTTTATAAGGATAATGTCAAAACTGGGAGTGTATACTTATTAAGATAGACCTAATGAACTTGGCTGTTCATTCTCGAAAGTTGACGGCTGAGAGGTGACCAAATAGTGATTTCTCAAACCAAGAAAGGTTTCGTAAAGTCTACATGCAGAAGACATGTTATGGTAGAGATTAAAACCGGGGACCACAAATATAAGATTGTCTCCAGTAAATCCAACAAGGAATTCAGGATAATCTACGTTATTCAGAGAGTGGTACAAATATGGTAATTGAGGCAAATCACATAGTTGCATTTAAGAGGAAGCTAGATAAGCACATGAAGGAGAAAGGAATGGAAGGAATGGCTGAGAACATAAAATGAAGAGAATTGGGAAGTAGCTCATGTGGTGCTTCGATATGGACAGAGATCCAATAGGCCTAATGGTCTATTTTTGTGCTATAAATTCAAAACACATTAAAGTAACCCTACTGTATGCCATTTTGCATTGGGAAATCAACATCCACATATGGTTTCAGTATGTGTTGGAAGAATGAACTAACTTTTGTAGAGGAAGTGCGTCCATCATAAAATTAATTTTTGTGAGGCTTTGCTCCATGCCTTTCTTAGTCTCAGTGCTAGTAGCAGAATCTTACAATATATATACCGTGTGTTTCATGCAGCCAATCTCTCAGTAGGTACATTTCAAATCTTCTCTCAAACATTAAATTATGACTGTTCCATTTAAAAATATTCCCTTTTCTGCAATAGCTTAGATATTCTTTCTTATGATCGCTGTGGATTTTATTCTCCTAGCAAATTGAATATATCCGTTCGCATTATAACATCGAAAACTTTATCTACTTTGACCATCACCAACGTGAAGAACATGGGCACCTCTATCACTTTGCTTTGAACCCAATTTTCCATCATTATACCAGACATTTTCTCAAAGAAATACTTCGGATTACTTTTAAGTCTTGCCTGTACTACCCCGTTTACCCAGGATTATTACTTAAAAAGGTAAAACAAAATTGTTATTACATTTATCAGATATTGCATTATTCCAGTTATAAATGTATTATATACATCTTAATTTGTTAAAATATGTATTTTATTTTTTATCTATATGTACAGAAATTGTCAGCAAAATGTCAAGATGCACAGTTGTGAACTAGGTGATTTATTATGCATAAATTTGGACATGGATATATGCACTTGATTAGGTTTAAATATTGACTTGGTGCAAAATTAAATGTACCTAAACTAAAGATGTTTCTGATAATTTTTAAATTAAATATGGCTGATTTGTATTAAGCAGAGAAATTTTTCATTTGGTAATTCTCATGCATTATCAGTATAAGTTTATCATTTACTTTATTACAATTTCCATAGAGGCAACAATATTATTACTTATGATTCAAATTTAGGCTTATTGGTTCCAACCTAAAAAGGGAAACCCAGACCTAAACTTCAGTGATATTTCAGACTTTTTGGCTTAAACATTCTTGAGCTTTGCACAATTTATTTCAGATTTATTGAGAATCAAATTAGTTAATTTCACATTACTTCCTGGAAGCAACCGTAATTTTTTCTCTTTCAGGTAAACAGTCCATATGCTCATTCCCTCACATCTGCCCTTAATTATCTAATTCCCGTGCGCCGGAGACGGCAGATTGTCTATCCATTGGACCAACTTGACATTAATGCTCCATCAAAGCGAATCACCCAGAAAAAGGTGGGTGAAAAGAATTGTAACAGGAAGATGCACTGTGCCAACCAGTTTTATGGTTATGAAGATTTGGTTTCTATTTAAGGTTTTAGCAAAAAGAAGTAGAGATTCCAGAATCTATAAATTATTTATGGAGCCTACTGTAAGGCCAAATGGCACACAGTCTCTATGTTCATATTTTAATCATTTAGAAACATCTTTATACTTAACTTCTAATGTTGCATTAGTGGCCATTGGGACAAGGAACATTAGAGGAAAAAAGGCCATCATTATATAATGCTTTTCATGACAACCAAATGCCTCAAAATCTTTTTCATTACCACCAGAAGTCTAAAATGCTTCACAACTAATTAAAAAAATTTGAATTTTAGTGAAATCTCTAGTGCCAAAAAGTGGCAGCCAATTCATGCCAAATAAACTCATATGATCAGCAGTTAAAGATCGGTAATCTGATTTTGTGATGCTGATTGAGATTGACCAGGACACTAGGGCTAACTCCATTACTCTTCTTTGAAATAATGCTGTGGCATATGTTGCATTCACCAAAGCAGACAGATCGTGTTTGATTTAATATCTCATCCAACATCCAGCACCTCCAATAGTCCAGTCCTCCTTCAATACTGCACTGGAGTGACAGACCTGATTCTTTTGTGTTCAAGCCCTGCAGTTGAACTTAAACTAGGAGCCTAGTGACTCAAGTGAGAGTGCTACCAACTGTGAGCCTTGCTGACACAGTACATTTATTATAGAACAGGTGGAACATTTTGTTGTTAGTTTCCATTATCTGTAATTTTGTGGTTTCAGATAGTATTTAATGAGTTGTTTGCAATTTTTTTTACTTTTCCTGCTGCCTAGCCTTTGTTCAAAGCTTACTTCTTGACATGTAGCCATGATCATAAATTTGTTATTAGGGCTGTGGAAATTTTAATTAGAGTAAATTTCAAATAAGGGGTGCTATTATAAGAACACTTACGATTTGTAAATTATACATGCCTTGTTGAATAGCTGCAAGTGCACTACTACTAACTTCTAGTGGCCTCAATAAAGCTTATTGAATTTAATATTTCTGCCTTTTCGCTTGGAAATTTTAGTGCTATTTGGCATTGTCATTCATACTGCATTCTCATCCAAACTCAAGGAAAAGGTGCAGCAGTACTATTTTAACTGCGCCATGATTTTTTGTTTACATTTAAATGCCAATTGATTTTTTTTCAGGCATCAAGTTGTAAAAATGCATACCATTGATAGAATTACTCATGTTCATAGTCATAATTCTGAGTCAGCAGACTCCGTTCATCGGAAAGATCTTTATAATTAACTTGATCAATAAACTGGGCTACTTTATTGAAGCACTGTCTAAAAGATAACCTATTTTTATTTAAAGGTTAGATCATGTATTGAACAGAACAAGGTGCACAGTCATAGCTTATATGATAGCATGACAAGAACAGAACAATCCAAAAAAGCAACAGGTTTAACTGAAGATTTTCAGCATTTTTTTTCTTTTCTTTCAAAATGGGAGTTGTAGATAGTTACACCTTGCTGAAACTTTAAAAAGGTGGTAACGGTTATGCTGTTGGTGGGGCATGTGTTGTTTATTGAATTCGACAAGTCATTTCAGACTTAGTATTGGTACATATGAGACACAAACCTGAATGTCTGAACATGATGTGACAAATTGTAATAAAAAAAGCAATAAAACAGAAAGAAGATGCTCCACTTCCAAATTACGAAGAACCAAAAGTTACCTATACTCGTTGAGAAGTAGGAGGGAAAAGTAATAGCAGGCATAGGGCTCTTGGAACACTAAAAACTCTCATTACAACTCACTGGAGCTTTAAAAAAGGCTTGCTTTCCTGAAAATAAAGCCCTGTAAGAGAAAGCACAATGTCTTTTATCATAAGCATCAATTCGAATTGATGCTCATGGCAATGGACAATGTGCTTTCACTTACAGAGGTTTTTTTTCAGGAAAGCAAGCCTTTTTTAAAGACCCCATTCTTTAAATATTGCATGATTATTTTAAGCTAACTTTTAACCTGTAATCAAGGTGTCAATTAGTTCAGGTGGATGATTAC
Organism: Ginglymostoma cirratum; assembly: GCA_024137785.1. Classification (NCBI taxonomy): domain Eukaryota; kingdom Metazoa; phylum Chordata; class Chondrichthyes; order Orectolobiformes; family Ginglymostomatidae; genus Ginglymostoma; species Ginglymostoma cirratum. Next base: position 17,051,393 of record JAHRHZ010000275.1, read on the forward strand.
TGTTGTTCAGAATGACACCACTGTGGGTTTGGTTAGGCTGAGATCGACTTGGGACCTGTATCCTTATGCTGTCCCTGAGAGAAGACAATAGTCAAAACTACTACGTCAGAAATCGCCAGGAATACAATTTAGGATGAAATGTCAGCAGACGATATACTAAAGATCTGCCTGCAGGCAGAGTACACATGAATGAATGAATAAATCTTGTAATTATGTGGTAGTTCATTAGAGCCATTATGCTTGAAAAATATATCATCAGGGTTATGTACCTTATGCAACTAAATGAAGCAATTAGTTATAATATAATTTTATCTATTTTCGTATTATCTTATATGAAATAAATTTACCATCTTTCACACAAAAAGTGCCATTGCACAAATAATCCTTTATACCAGTTAAAAGAAAGACTTACTTCAGACTTTACAACATTGTGTCATGGCCTTTCCTTCAATGCATAACATTAAAACCTCTTCCTCCACTTTAACAGGATCACAACTTTTATTTCAGCTATTCTTGCATCACCTGACGGTCAACTCTGAACTTTTAACCTTTATCTAAATCACCAACAGCTTTTGTAGGAAGAACTTGCACATAATGCGCGTGAGTGCTGGAGCATCACAGTGGATCCCCTCATTTAGAAGGCCATATTCTGCATGAACAAGACATGGAGCTGATCAAGATGCATTCTTTTCAATTCCAATGCATTAGCTTAGAATTAGATAGTATTGGTTAGGATGTGAACTGGATGATCCACAGATTGAAATGAGTTGAGGTGAAGTAATTAGCTACAGTCCACAAGGAACCATAGGATCACTGTCTGTTAAAGAGAGGCAGGTATTTATATAGATTGCGGGTGACTACATGCATCAAACATGGACCAAAGCAAGGAGTTAGCCCACCATGAACTACTGCAGCCGAGACAAAGATTGTACCTGTAGTTGTGTATCTCACCATTCAGCTACCAAGCCCACAGAGTATGTTTGAGCTGGAGGAAGGTGTGAGAGTGTGACGCATTTCCATAATGGAAGAATTTCCCTGACTTCAGAGTCAAAGGGCATAGAGCCTTGTACTTGCCTTAGCAGAAGATTTTTGACTTTGAAATCAGGCCAGTCACCAAAATCTGTGTCAAGTTACAGAATGTAATAGGTGTAACTACGCAGTTTACAGCCTTAATTGTTCAATATCATGGAAGCTTTTCTTTGGGTTGTAGACGTTAATCCAATGTTTAGAGCTTTAATGGAGTCTGTGCTAACACTCCACCTAAAACGTACCTAAAGACCACTAGGTGCCTTCACCTCTATGGAAGAGCAGACAACTAACTTAGTGGCATTTTGAAATAGAGTAGGCCTAACCTTGCGTATCGGCTTCGGGACAAAGGAGCCACGATAGTTCCTGAATAGATCCAGTTTCTCTGGATCTGAAAGCTGCCTTTAGACTATTCCTAATCAGTAGTAATATAAGCCAGAATATTACTTTTATTGGTTAAGTCTAAGTTGTGTCAAATTTTTAGTTTCAGGAAAGACAATGTTAACCTATTTTCACTTAAGGCTATTATTTTAGAGTCAAACGTGCACTTAGATAATTCTTCGAGGTTGGAGCCTAAAGGGAAAGGTATACTTATTTATTTTTGACTTATGGAACTCAATTATTATTAACATTGTCATGTAATAGCAATATGTTAATTCATGTCTAGGCTGAGTACTTGGTTGAAAGATACTTGACTGAAAACTTTGCTCTTTTATCAGATGAAGAGAAATTAAGATGATGAACAGAATCTTGTAGGATCCTGAACAACATGAGAACAGCATGAAAGTTTTCTTGACTTCAGGAGCAACTAGTTATATTTTCCAACTAAGTTGTAGGTGTTGACAGAAGATTCTTGCTAGGGAGTGGTGAGATACCTATAAGCAATAACCCTCATCACCCTCATTAACTGCATTAATTCACAGCTGCCTATCCTACCATTCAATATGAGAAAACTAGACACCAGAAATTCGCAATGTGAAACTAATGACCCCAGCTCTCCACTTGCTCCACTGGACCAATGTCTTAGACACCAGGCATCAATGTCTCAGGGCACACTCTCGGGCAATGGCTGCATGCACCTTATGTCCATGGACACTGGCGTCTGACAGTACCACCCTCTCCATGCCATCATGGTACATCTCTGATCCACTCACAGTACAGTTCTGCGCTTTGGAGTGCCCTGGCACCAGTCATTGATATTATACTGCAAGGACACTTGGTGCACTTGCACATCCACCCATCTGAAAGAATGGATCAGGCTGCATCACAAAGCTGCTCACTTGCTCGCTTAATGCTCACACACTTTGCACCTACCTGCATGTTCACAGCATTCCTGCCTTGCCTTTCCTTGCCTTTTTGTACTTTGTTCCCTTAGCCACAGCTTAACAACTCATAGTACTACATTACTTTGTCACTGTTTAGTGCTGACAAAATACCAGGCTTATCCTGGTTGTTTACAGTAATCAGTCAAGCAAGTGGACATGTTTGCTGTACGGCAAATTGCTTCATTGATTGCACATGTGTACCATCTGCCAGCAACAGTGTGCTTGAAATACATTGGATATGCTTCAAGCAAATAGCCATGTCTCAAAGTCTTTGGAGAGCAGTCCAGGGAGACACCCATTAGTCAGGGTCTTCTGACACAGTAAATCAAGGGCACCATCACATACCAGTCCAAGGCACAATCAGATATCTGGTTGGGGTGGTCACCATCAGGAGATCTATACCCAACCTGTGAGTTACAATCAGCTCTGTAGGTCCAGTGCAGCCAGTCTGAGGAGTCATGGGAACAGGTAGCTCTACAGATATCAGTTAGAGGTCTCATCACTTAACGTTTGGGGCTGCCTAATTGTTGCTCATGGGGACAGGCCATGATCAGTCCAGGGTTTCTGTCCTCTCTATATCAAGAGGGGAAGACATTACCAGGAGTCATTTCCATATAAGAGAGACTGGGGATCTTAATGGTGGAGAGTGGAGGCAGAATATTGGGATGCATAGGGGATTACAATAATGAAGGGGGTTAACTCAATATATAAAGGGAAAGACAATAGACCATGGATGGTCAGGGGTTATGCAAAATGGGGAGTGGTCATTGACATAGAGGAGCACCCTGGCTTCAAGAGCTGACATGTTTTCCTCATATGCCTGGAGTGGGGAAAGGCAGACAAATGCAGACTCTGATTGTTGACTGTTGATTCTGACCTTTTTCTCCAACCCCACACCCAGACTGGCCTCTTTTCCCCAAAATCCATTGGCCTCCATTTCTGTCTCCACCACTTATCCAATCTTAACCTTGCTTTCTTAGTCTTTCTTGCCAAATACACCCTCTGCCTCACTCCTGTTGATCCTAATCTCTCTCACTGTCCCTCCCCACTAATGGTGAACTCTCCATCTGTCACTTCACCTCCCAGACAATCATGGTTTCCCACCTCCTCCCATTGCCAATCTTGAACTCTTCTTCCCTCTCAATTTCTTTGCCCCCTACCTGTTGTGGCTTCTCTTACATCTCTCCTGATCCCAGCCTCTCTCTTACCTTTCTCTACAAATTGCAGCTTCCCATGTTGCCCTGTCAATTGTAGCTTTCCTCTCTTTGCCCTTCAAGTCTCCTTTCTGATTGTGATATCTCTCGTTTCCATCACTGAACGTTGATTTCATCTCTGAATCTTCTGTTCCCATTTAATGACCTATATCCTGACCAATAGATTCCTTCAATTGTGGTTAATGACACAAATGTGGTAGGGAGCACAGATTCAGTGACTTCATTTTGGGGCCTTTAGTCAGTGGCATGGCACTTGAAAAGTGGATACATCTAATGGCTCAGGCACATCTCTCTTGTCCTTGCAGAAACATATTGTATACTCTCTCATAGAATATATTCTCTTCTTATTATATTTTTAAAATTTTTGATTATTAAAATCAATTTAAAGGGGAGCTGATAATTACGTTTTAAATATAGTTTTTAAAAATGCATTGTTCTCAAGTGGAATTAACCGAAGGAAGGAGTGTGAATGAAACGAAAAGTCTACAAAAATCTATAGCAAACCTAAGTAAATTGAATGATGCACAAAAGGAGGAATAAAGGGAAGCACAATTTTGTAAAACCAAAACAAAGAGCACCATGATTTTACCAGTGATCCAGTTTGATCTCTCTTTGAGTGCCATGCTTAGTACATTGAACTAGTGGGCCTTTGAAATAAGCTGTGCTCTGGGACCAAACCACCTAATCCTAAGAGATAGTAGAAACTGCGGATGCTGGAGAATCTGAGATAACAAGGTGTAGAACTGGATGAACACAGCAGGCCAAGCAGCATCAGAGGAGCAGGAAGGCTGACGTTTCGGGCCTAGACATTTCTGAAGGAGGGTCTAGGCCCGAAACATCAGCCTTCCTGCTCCTCTGATGCTGCTTGACCACCTAATCCTAAACTCTCTGAGGTCAATTACTGTATGCCTTGCTGAAGTGCAAGGAACAGTGATTACTGAAGCGTGGCAGCTGAACTCTTCAGGGAGTTGTGTAATGTGCTTGAAATCTCTATATTCTGTTCCTCAATCTATTGCATTTTGTTTAAATTGTCCATGGGGAAAGAAATGCTGAAGTGCCATTTTCATTTTTTATTCAGGAGCAACAACATATTAAAATTATGTAATAGTATACCTTTGATAAATATGAGGAATAACATAAACTCCAAATTACAATGCAAATTTATGAAGCACATCAGCATTAAATGTGCAAAGGGATTTTGTATGGTAGAAATAAAGCTTATTTTGATAAATTTAGTGGGATGTTATTGAATACTATAGGTAGGTATCATCATGCATGAACAAAATTTGATTTCGCTGAGAGTAACTGAGAGTGCCAAGATGGGAGCAAGCCTGATAAAACAAAGCATAAAGCTAAAATTGTTATAGTGCCAGCAGAGTAGTATTTGGTAGTGTTCTCTGATTTATTCTTGTATATTGAAATAGCATCAAGTAGGAAAAAATACTAATGCTATTTCAGTTGGTGGTAAGCTAGCTTCTTGAACCTCTGCGGCCCATGTTAAGTAGGAAGACTGACATTGTTATTAGGGTCAATGTTCCAAGATTTTGACCTAGTGTCAGTCAAAGAACGGCAATTTAGTTCCAAGAACGGACAGATTGTGGCTTGGAGTACAACTTGCCAATGATGGTGTTTCCATGCATCTGCTGCCCTTGGCCTTCTAGCTGTGTAGAGGTTGCTGGTTTGAAAGGAACTGCTGCTAAAGTCACCTGGGTGAGTTGGTGCAGTACTGCTGCTTACTGTGCATTGGTGACGGAGGGAGTTAATGTTGAATGCAGCGGATGGAGAGCCAATCAAGTGGGATTCTTTGTCCAGATGGTGTCAAGCTTGTTGAGTGTTATTGAAGCTGCACTTATTCAGGCAAGTGGGGAATATTCGCTTTCAGCCCTGACTTCAGATAGAATCCCTACAGTGTGGAAACAGGCCCTTCGGCCCAACAAATTCACACCAACCCATCACCTGTAACCCACCTCATCTACACATTCCTGAACTCTACAAGCAATTTAGCATGGTCAATCCACCTAGTCTGCACATCTTTCGATTGTGGGAGCAAACCGGAGCACCCGGAGGAAACCCACGCAGACAAGGGGAGAATGTGCAAATTCCACACAGACAGTCACCCGAGGGTGGAAACGAACCCGGGTCCCTGGTTCTGTGAGGCAGCACTTGTGCCTTTAAATGCCGGACAGGCTTTGGTGTGTCAGGAGATGAGTTGCTAACTGCAGAATTCCCAACCTCAAATATGCTCTATTAAAACCAGTATTTATATGGCTGATACAATTTAGTTTCTGGTCAGTGGTTACCCCCCAAATATTGATAATGGTGGATTCAGTAATTATAGGCGATTTAATATCAAGAGGTAATAGTTAGATTCCTCCTTGTTTGAGATGGTCATTGTATGGTGTAAATGTTACTTGGCACCGATCAGCCCAAGCTAAGATTTTGTCCAGATCTTACGGCATATCGACATGATTGTTTCAGTGTCCAAGAAAACATAAACGATGCTGAAACATTATACAATAATCCATGAAACAACCCCACTTCTGAACTTATGATGGAGGGAATCTCATAGATAAAGCAGTTGAAGATGGTTGGACCTAGTACACTATCTTGAGGAATTCCTAAAGAGATTTTCTGGGACTGAAATGATTGGCCTCCAACAGCCACTATGATCTCCCTCTCAGCCATGTAAGACTTCAACCAGTGAAGCGTTTTCCCTGATTCCGATTGGCTCTAATTTGGCTAGGCCTCCTTAATGCCATTCTCCCTCACTTGGTGTCAGGGGAAGTTTCTCCACATCACCTCTGGAGTTCACCTGTTCTGTCCCTATTTGTAACAAGACTGCGATGAAGGCAGGACCTGCTCGGACCTGGCAGAATCCAAGCTGAGCATCAGTGAGAAAAGTATTGCTGAGTAACTGCTGTTTGCGAGATGTCGATGACTCCTTGCATCACTTATGATCGAGAGTAAACTGATGTGATATTGGCTGTTCTGCTTTTTGTGCACAGGACATACCTAGCAAATTTTCACTTTGCCAGGTTGTAGCTGTATTGGAACAGCTTGGCTAAGGATGCACCTAATTCTGGAGTAAACATGTTTATAATATTTTTGATATATTGTCAGAGCCCGTAGCCTTTGTAGTATCCAGTACCTTCAGCAATTTCTTGATATCACAAGGATTGAATTAAACAGGCTGATGACTGACATCTGTCATGCTGAGAACTTTAGAAAGACTGAATGGATCCAGTCAACTTGAGTGAATCAGAAACAAAAACAGAATTTGCTGGTAAAGCTCAGCAGGTCTGGCAGCATCTGTTAAGAGAAACCAGAGTTAACATTTCGGGTCCGGTGGCCAGTCCTGAGGAAGGGTCACCGGACCTGAAATATTACCTCTGATTTCTCTTCACAGATGCTGCCAGACCTGCTGAGCTTTACCGGCAAATTCTGTTTTTGTTTCTGATTTACAGCATCCGCAGTTCTTTTGGTCTTTATTGAGTGAATCAGTTGTGTTCCAATTTGTAAGAGTTAAAGCCAAGCATAAAGGAGTGACATTTAATCCAAGTTAATGCATATACTCATTCATCATGTCATAGACATCCCAATGCACAGTGTATTTTTCTACATTACTGGTACATTACCATGGATCTTCACGTATTACTAACATATATTAGCAACTTCATTGGTTTGTATCAGCTGTCAAATGAGCTCTTAGAATCATAGAATCTTTACAGTATGGAAGAAGGCCATTAGACCCTCCGAAGGGCATCCGATGCAGGCCCATCCCCCTACCATTTCCCATGTAACCGTGCATTTCCCATGGCTAATCCACCCAGCCTGCACATCCCTGAACACTGTGGGTAAATTAGCCTGGCCAGCCCGCCTAACCTGCACATCTTTAGATTGTGGGAGGAAACCGGAGCACCCAGAGGAAACCCACACAGACGTGGGGAGAATGTGCAAACTCCACGCAGAGTCAATTCTGTGTCCCTGGGGCTGTGAGGCAACAGTGCTAATCACTGAGCGACTGTGCCACCTATCTTGGAATTGTCAATTTTTTTGTAGTCTTGTACTTGAATATTACATGAATTTTAACATCCACACTTTGTTGTGTAAAACATACAATTTAGCGTGCAACAAAGGTGAAGTATCTCTCTGCATTTACCCGTACACCATGAGATACCAAAGAATAAAGTGTACAGCTTGATGGAGGTCTTAACAGAGATCAACTTAGGGGAACCACAATCTAGAATACAAAGTAAAAGGACTGGCATGAAAGGACAAAATGATCTGATCTCAGAGTGATAAAAATTATGGTCCACATTTTATGGTCAGTCTGAAGGAGTGGTTCTCACTCTTCACCTTGCTGACATCCACACAAAGTTCTCTCAGGTTTTTGAGCAGACATAGCTCAAATCCAGACATGAATTTTCACTCATAAGGCCATGCGCCGAGCATCTGGAGGTGGTGGGCATGATTTCATTCCACACCTGCTCTCCCCTTATCCTGAAAGACAGTCTCACCATTTGGGCCATTTTTCCTAAACTGGGGACTTGCTCTGCGCACCTGACCTTGTGAGTGAAAATTGAAGCATGGATTTGAGCATGTATCCACTCAAAAGCCTGAGTCATGTAGGACAGCATATTTCCTTATTCCAAAAACATTAGTAGATCAGATGGGTCTTTACAATGGTCACTGACGTTTTCATGGTCATCATTACTGAGACCAGTTTTAATTCTAGACTTACTAACTGAATTGAAATTTCACCGGCTCCCATGGTGGGATCTGAACCCACATCCCCAAAACATTAACCTGGGCCTCTATGTTAAGAGTCCAATGACGCTAGCACTGCACTTCCAACCCCCCATATAACCTCTATAACCTTTGGTGGCCACTGCATCTACTTCAAGCATTGGTTCGATTTCGAACTAATCTTATTAAAATAATCAGTAGGTCTTTAAGGCAAGACTTCCTCACCAGATTGGGACTAAAATTTTCCCCTGAGGTAACTAACAGTGCAAGCAGATTTCGAGATAACAAGCATGGGGCTGGATGAACACAGCAGGTCAAGCAGCATCATAGGAGCAGGAAAACTTGACGTTTCGGGCCTAGACAGGCAATTTTCCTGCTCCTATGATGCTGCTTGACCTGCTGTGTTCATCCAGCCCATGCTTGTTATCTCGGATTCTCCAGCATCTGCAGTACCTTTTATCTCCAGTGCAAGCAGATTTCTTCTTTTCATTTCTCCCCCATTGTGTTAATCTTATCTCCATTTAAATGTATTATTCTATTTAGTTCAACCACCCCCTGAGATAGTGAGTTCCACGTATTCACCATTCCCTGAATTAAAACATGTCTTCTGAATTCCTTGTTTGATTTCTTGGTGACTGTTTCATAATACTGGCCTCTAGTTTTGCTTTTCTACAAAAATAGAAACATTCACTCTGAGATTCCCCTGTCAAAACTTTTCATAATTCTCAAGACTCTTTTTAGGTCACTCTTCAGCTTTCTGAAAAGAGAACCAGCTAGCTCATCCTTTGCTGGTGGGTATATACTTCATCCTTGTTTGTTTGAAGTGGAGGGTGTTAATGGCTGTCACAGATTGCGCATAAGAACACTGACAGCAACAGTGGAGATCATATGAGCCGGTATACTAAGTACAATTTCTCCAAAAGTCCGCCTTCCATGAAAAAATGCATTTTAATTTGCATTTACAAGTTATCCGATATAAGCTGTCAAATGAAAATTATCATTCATTAACAAAACATTATGTTAATGCCTCCAGATTTGCAGGCAGCTCTCCAGGTGTGGTCTGACCGATGTTAGAATTTGGTAGGAAGAATGAGGAAAGACAATATAAAATAAAATGTAGCAGTCTAAACAAGATGCAGAAACAAAATGATCAGGAGGTATATATGCACAAAATGAAGTTTGAGAAAATAATGAGTGAGGAATCCTGTGCTTGGTAAGTGGAGGCATAGAGCACAGAAGTAAGGAAATTATAATAAACCATTATAAAACACTGACTTGGCCTCAACCGGAATATTGTGTTAAATTCTGGGCATTACATATTAGAAACATTAGCAGGCATTGGAGAAGTTGCAGAAAACAATCGCAAAACTAGTTCCAGGAATGAAGGAATTCAGTTATTATGTTAGATTAACAAAGCTAGTGCTGTTCTTTTTTGAGAGGATGATATTAAGAACAGTTTTGTTGGAGCTACTTAAAATCATGAGGTGGCTAACCAGAGTAGATAGGGAGAAATTGTTCTCATTGGCAAATGGGTTGTGAACTAAAGTACATTGATAGGGTGGCATGGTGGCTCAGTGTTTAGCACTGCTGCCTCACAGCGCCAGGGTCCCGGGTTCAGTTCCACATTGGGTGACTGTCTGTGTGGAGTTTGTATGTTCTCCCTGTGTCTGTGTGGGTTTCCTCTGGGTGCTCTGGTTTCCCCCCACAATCCAAAGATGTGCAAGATAGGTGGTTTAGCAATGGGGCGGGGGGCTTTTAATGGGATAAGGTAGCATGGTAGGTCTGGGTGGGATGCAGTTCGGAGGATTGGTGTAGACTTGATGCTCTGCGTCTGCGAGGATTCTATGATTTGAAGTGATTAGTACAACAGTGACAATAGACATTGGGTTTTGCTGAAAATACAAGAAACAATTTAAGATTATTAGTCAGGTTCACAACATGGCTCACTTACATGTTCTAGAAGTTACATATTCACACACAGGGCCCTGTCCTTTACAGACAGAAGGAACATGCCCATGCATTGCAGTTTTCAATTAGACAAAAGCTTGGGGGACAGCCGTTCTTTGTGGTCTTTTGATGGCAACGTTTGAATAATCAGAGTTGACAAAGTTTGAATTCATGCAATAGCTTAACAGTTAACTGTTCCATGTTGCATTTTCCATGGCAGTGTTTCTTCCGATCAGAGTTCACTTGCCAATCAACCAGCACCCTCTTCCCATGTAAAGTAAGTTGTTGTTCCCTGTGAGATTTGGTATTTTTACAATTCTGCCCTGATGAGTGCAGGAAAGGATTTGACATCACGTACCTTTTTATTAGCGATAATATTAATTGTTTGTTTCCAAACTTGTCAAGGCTAAAATAAATTGAGCCAGTTTATGTAGCATCTGACTGTAGTATAAATGTAAACCAGATAATTGCAAAGTTACACATCTTGGCCTTGTAGTGTGATGTATTTTGATTATTGATTTTATGATATGTAAAATATGTAAATAATGTAGTTAAACTGATGTAGTTGGATTGTACTTCAAGAATCACAGAGCCAGTTTTCTGCATTTTCATCATTTAGGGAAGTTGGTCCAGCACAACTGAAATAGTGAGTTGAAGTCCATAAACTGTTCAACGATTGGTGGACAGTCTGGACATGAATTTTTAGATAATTGCTTTCTGAAATTATGGTTTGTTTCCCAATTTATTGGTGAATCGCTTATGATCCCCTTTCCATTTAATCAAAATAAACAAATTTTAAATTGATGGGCCATATCTTGTTTACTTTTCCCCTTTTGCCTTTATTCTTTGCAATCAACATTTAAAATTGCTAGTTTTATTATTATTATTGGTGATTTATGATCTCACAGAATACTGCGTGCATTCTGTTGGACGACTGGTAATCATTCACTGATTTATACCCTCAAACAAGTATAAGTTGCATAAGACTTAGTCTTATTTCTCTCTTGAATGGCCATGATTCATTATTATAGTGAAATGATAAGCTGTACCTATGAATGGATTTACGATTTTGATTTAAAGAATGAACAGCAAAATTATTTTTTTCTAACAAGCGCACATCTGTGAAACTTCAAATTGTCAGAAGTATTGTAAACAAGGAAGTAAGACAGTCAGATTTGGTTACTTTGAACTGAACGTTTTTAAACATCTTTCAATCGACATAGTTGCAAGTTTACAAACACCTCCAAATTTCATCAGCTATGACAAATGACTTGTGATTGATCTCAAATTAATTAGATTTAGTAGCCTGAAAATCGAAAAAGCTAGATTAGTCTTAGTTCCAACTAAGAGAATAGAATAATAGACTGTTTATACATGTTATGATGCTCCTGCTGTTATAAAATAGGATACAGTTGGACTTGAACTCACAAAACCACAAGAGGTCCATTACTTATTCCTTTATTGTATTACTTTAATTACTTTATTAAAGATAATACAGTTTTGCTGCATTACACCAGATGGATAGCACCAATGTATACAGACCAGAAGCTTACAAGCAGGGGGCTGGATGAACACAGCAGGTCAAGCAGCATCATAGGAGCAGGAAAACTTGAC
>JAHRHZ010000275.1:17063664-17109407 GCA_024137785.1 Ginglymostoma cirratum
TTCTGAAGAAGGGTTTAGGCCCGAAAAGTCAAGTTTTCCTGCTCCTATGATGCTGCTTGACCTGCTGTGTTCATCCAGCCCCATGCTTGTTATCTCGATTCTCCAGCATCTGCAGTAACTTTTATCCCAGAAGCTTACAGACTGCATTTCTAGTCTCTGCCAATGCTAATGTCTGTAAAGCACAAAAGTTTGCTCCAGCTAGCATTTTGTGATTTAGGTTATAGGAAACTAAATTTTAATTAAGGTTACCGTGGCATCTACTGGAAAGCATAGTTGAATGCAGAAGGTCATCTGATAAGATCGTGCTTGATCCAGACACTTTTAATTCTCAAGAAGTCTGATGATATCCACTCTCACATGTTTACATATTTTGAATAACCAGTTGGACCAAGTGTCCCAATGAATTTATCTCAACAAGAAACAGAAGTTTCCGAAGATGAGCTAAAGATAAAATTATATACTGTTAATGACCTCTATTTATTTTCTTTCAGCCTAAGTACGCTTTAAACCATATAAACCGAAAGTTGACCCTGGAGCCAAAGGTGACCATCAATTCACGAATTGTAGTGGTTGGTGCTTCAGATGTTGGGATCTCCTTTCTTGAAACGTTGGTCTTCTGGTAATATAATTCTGCATTAATTATAGTTTGTGATAATTGTGCATAGAGTGATGGTAGTGAAAATATGCTACTGTGCCTAGTGTGCCTTAAACTGTAAGACTATATCTTGAAGATTTTTTAAATATTGGTAGAACCTTTTCATTAAGTCTTTAATTGCTTTCACTTGCAAGCGCTTAAGTTACTTGTTTTTATTTTTATTTTTCTTTTCTTGCAGCTTTTCTTCAACATGCTAGTTTGTGTGGGATAGATCCCACAGATGGTGTCAGCTCTTCACTAGCTCAGTCAAATGACCACTCTTTAATTACGGCCTTAGAATAGTGAATTCTGCCAGTTTTATTGAATTTGGGTAGCAGCATGTTGTCTCCTTCTGTTTATACACTTGCACTTTCTACCAGCAGTCACTAGGTAATGATCAATAATAAAAATGAACAACCTTGCTCAATGGCAATGCGCCACATCAATTTCATACATACCCCATGTGGCAGCAGCTTATGCAGCAAACACACTGCATGTACCTCAAATATGCAACCATATCTCAAAATCTTAGGGGAGTAGTCCTCACCAAAGTCCAAGGAAGGATCTGTCAGTCAGGGGATCTCAGCACTGTAAGTCAATGGCAGCCTTCGATACATGCCCAGGGGATTGACCACAGTTAAGCATCCAATTATGTTATGGTATTCTTGATCAGGAGGTTCATGCCCTTGCAGTCCAGGAAGTGGGTCACTGTCAATCCTGTAGCTCCATTGTAGACTTTCTAGAGGGTGGAGCTGATGTGGTCGTGGAGATGTACGAAGATAGTCACAAATCTGGTTGGTGCGTTGAAGTGGCTGGGCCATAATCAGTTTGTTGGGTTCATCCACAGAAACTAAAAGAAAAAGGGAATAGAAGACGTAGACTGGACTACAGGAAGGTGACTCAAGAACATATTCTTTGGGATTGGAGTTGAAGGCTGGAGCAGACTGGGGGGCATGACAATTGTGAAGAGGGAAATTGTAATTGTAAGAGAGGAATATGACACAACATGGATGGGAACAGGGTCATGCAAAGGAGATAAAAAGAAATTACTCAAATAGGAGTTCCTCTTCTGTTCAAATTGGGGTCTCAAGCACGGCTCCAGGATTTCTGCAAGATCTATGCAAGGTATTCTGGTCCTCAAGGAGTCCCTCTCTAAAACAAAAATAACTACGCTGATTCCCCATGAGACATTGGCTCCACTGCCCACTGCTGCCTCACCAGCACTGCCAAGAATCCAGGCTCCTGGCATAACCCTGCCAGGAGTACCCACACCGGGCACTGCCGCCTCCATGTAGTCCCAGATCCTACAGCTGGGGTGGAAAGAGTCTGCTTAGCACTGGAGCCCCTTGGTCCTGGAGCTTTGGCCAAGTGACCATGTGGTCATTGTGTCTGGATGATCTTGAATTGTTATGGCCCACTTGCCTCTGGCAAGAGGAGAGTGGTCTTTCCTTGGCTTCAAATTCCAAAGGTTGGAAGGGAGCTAAAAGGTGGAGTTGAAGAGTGGGCCACCCCTTGAATAACCTGAGAGGAGACTTCCAAGGGGCCTGTGTGTGGTTCCTCCTCCAACTGGGTGCCTCCTGGTACTGACCTGTCTCCTTGTGAGTAAATACAGTTATCTAAATGCACGTTCTTCTGGGAAGAGGGGTCTAGAATAGGATGTAAAAAATACCAGAGGGGCCAAGTAGGTAATTAATGAGGTGATTTTGGTAAGATACAGCAAGACCCCTACCTCAATGCCACACCTACCTCTCTACTTAATGGACCTTCATTTGATCATATTGGCAATCTACAGGCAGCCAGCAGCTCTTAAGTAACTGCCAGTGCTGGCAATTAAGCCCTAGCCCCAAAACCTACCTCTAGTGTTCTCAATATTATATCAGTAACATGCCTTAGAGTGTCAGAAAAATATTCAGATGAACCTTTCTCATAATTAGGTGAGGTTAACGTACTTCTGCATCAGCTATGCAAAGTCCCTAAGAAGTCCTAATAGCAGTGGCAGTACATGAGTGCCACATTGTTATCCCTGTTGTGTTTCTTAAAATAGATGTAATGTTAGTATAGATGTATGGATAATTCAGATTACGAAGGAGGTTGCAGGGCAGGGAGCAGTGGCTGAGGGAGTCAAAAGTATTGGAGGAAAGGACTAGGTGTTGACTCTCTGCATGTCCCCATCTCAATGCTGGGTCCCTTGATCAAGTATTGAAGAGGAAACTCCCTCATTTCACCTCAATCCCTTCAGACAAACATGTCATTGCCTGTTTAATGGGATCTACCTCACCTGTCTCTAATTCTTCCATTCTTATTCAGATTCATGTTTATTACTGACTTTCTATTATTGCATTTGTTGATTTGTTCGGTTTTTTTTGCAGTCCACACTTACGCTTTCATAACCTGACCTTGATTTCAACGTCTGGACTTCCTGGACGTTACTCAACTTCTGTATACAGAAAGTTCAAACCTACAAGGTGTGTGCACCAACTAATGCAAATTACCTGACGTGTTTAGCTCATAATTTATTAGTAATGTAAAACAGAAAATATGTAGTTGCTTAAATGTGTAGCAGCACCCAAACAGTAGAGGGAGGGTCTGAAGTAGATTTGGGAAGGAAATGTTTCATATTTTTATTAAAAAAGTATGAAGAATTACTTCACGTATCATTTTATGATACAAAGCAGGCCATTCATCGCTGATGGACAGTGTCAACAATGTATACCATCTATAAGATGTACTGTAGTATCCAACCAAGGTGTCTTCAACAGCACCTTCCAAACAGGCGACCTCTACCACTCAGTAGGACAAAGGCATCTTCAAGTTCTGCTCCAAGCCAAACACCATCCTAGCATGGAACTGAATTACTGGGTCAAAATCTGGACCCTCCTCCTTGATAGCATTGTTGATGTCCCTACACCCCAGGGACTGCAGTGGTTAAAGAAGACAACTCCCCCCGCCTATTCCAGTGCAATAAAAAATGGACATTAAATGCCTAGCCAGCGATTCCTAGACCATTAGTATATAGATAAAAAATAGTCAGCTTTCACATGAGCCTCCTCACACTTAACTTTATCTGTATTTCACTCTTCTTTTTTCCCTCATTGTATCCATCTAGATTTTGCTTAATTGTGCCTCTGTTATTAATCACAGTTACTCCTTGTCATGGCAAAAGCAAAATGCCATGGATTATAAATTCATAATAACAAAAGTAAATATTGCAAAAGTTCAGCAGGTCAGAAAAAAGAAACAATGAAGTGTTAAATAATTAATATGTAAAATTTAATCTGAATGTTAGGACTTTTCACCCACCAGCTGGAGATCAGCGAAAGCCCCATCTCCCCTCCTTTGGGGATGCCCTAAATGTACAGTGGAAGACGTTCCCCGGGTTCAAGGAAGCTGGTTGCAGAAGTTCTCTCCCCACCCTCAGTGCTACTGCCCAGTCAGAGGCTGGCAATTCCTCATTGCCGTCAGTGTTACTGTGGTGGTGGTAGCTGCCAGTGGTACAACCCATTAGAGGCTCAGAATCAGTGAGAGACTCAGATCACAGATCAGTGAGCAAGCAATGGGGCTGACGGCTGAGGGAATTCCAGAGGGGTAGGAAGAAAGTGCTAGACGATGTTGTTAGCAGGTCTCCCTTCTCAATGCTGGGCCCCTTGACTAAGTTGACCTGCTCGTCAACTACAGCTTTGCCTTCAACACCATTATCCCCTCCAGACTGATCTCGTGCATGGTGACATGGTGCAATGAAAACAATCTGACTTTCAACGTTGGCAAAGCTAAAGAACTGATCATCGACTTCAGAAAGAAAGGAGAACACACTCCCATCTATATCAATGGAACTGAGGTTGAGAGAGCGAAGAGCATCAAGTTCCCTGGGTTGACGATAACTGACGACCTGCCATGGACTTCCCACGTAAATGCGACCTCAGGAAGACACAACAACAACTCTTCTTCTTCAGGCGGCTCAGGAAATTTGGTATGTCCATAAGGTCCCTCACCAACTTCTACAAATGTACCATTGAAAGTATACTGTCCAGGTGCATAACGGCCTGATATGGCAACTGCTCTGCCCTCGACTGTAAGAAACTACAGAACGTTGTGTGCACATTCCAGACCATCACAGAAGCCATCCTTCCATCCACAGACTCTATTTACATGGCTCGCTGCCGCAGAAAGGTGGCCAACATCATCAAAGACCTATCGCACCCTGGTAATGATCTCCTACAAGCTCTTCTCTCAGGCAGAAGGTACGGAAGACTGAACACACGCATGAACAGGTTCTGGAACAGCTTCTTTCCAGCCGTTATCAGACTGTTGAATAGACTGTAGCCTCAAATAATGTAACCTGTATGCCTTTAAGTCTTTTTGATCTATATATCCTTTGCTTGCTGTGATCTGCTGTACCGCTTGTAAACAAAGCTTTCCACTGTGTTTCAGTACACATGACAATAATTCAATCAATCAATCAAGTGCTGAGGAATGATTTACCAACCCATGCCTCCTCTTCTGAGGAGCCTACAATCATTTCCCGGTCTGTCTTTTAGGGTCTAAGCTTGGTAACTGTCCTGCCTGTTGAATAACTGCTGAGGCAGAATGAGGCCCTTAAGTAAACTTTAACTTGCCCCAAGTTGTCTCCCATGTCCTATATCTCTTCCATTCTTGCACCTCGTTCTTTCTGACAATAAGTATAAAGAAAACCATGGTGGAAAGACAAGGCATTTCAGGTCTGCACCAGTTACTCCAAATAACATTCTGCTGGAAGTGGTTAGCGAATTCTGCTACCTTGGGTCCATGAGTGTGAAAGACAATGTTTTTCTTGACACAGAACTCAACACACGCTAAAGGAAGAGATAAGAAGGTGTACAGCTGGATGAACACAGCAGGCCAAGCAGCATCAGAGGAGCAGGAAGGCTGATGTGGCATTGGTTGATGTGGCAGGTCTCATCGGCCCACAAGTGTTGCCATTTCCCTCTGTCACCAGCTAGTGATTTCCAAGCGCAGTATTCAATGTCTGTGGTTTTCTAGACATGCTTGCAAGCATCCTTGATGCAGAACCTTGGCCGCTCCAACAACCTCACCTTATAGTGGTTCCCTGGGGATGTAACTGTTTTCCTGAAGCCACTTTTGTTTGAATAGGACCAAGACATTTGGGAGCTTGTTAACAGTAGCTTAACAACAAGTGCAACCACTCACAATACCACTTGGCAGCTTCACGTGCTGTGCCTGCGACAGGACCTGCCTCTTAAGGATTGATTTTCTCAGCCATCAGCAAAGGTGTATCAAATGAAGGCATGCCCATTGTGTCTTGTAAATGGAAGGATGCCAACACAAAATGCCTCAAATTGGATCAGGGCAGGAAGGCCATCCACGAGCCATCTTGCCCTGCTTTAATTGAGGCAAAGGTGGGAAAGCAACTGCATCTCCACCCAGCATCCTCCTAGCCACTTAAATACCCTCCAGCCTCCAAATTCAGCTCAGAAGAGGGCACTAATTTCCACTCAATGTTTCAGTGAGCTCCACATTTTTCACACTCTCTGAGTGAAGCTGTTAGAGAAGTCAGAAACCAGGTAGGCTATAAAGGATATTGTACTAAAGGGGAAAATTAACCTGAGTACATTAGATTCATAGAATCGTCCACATTCCATGCACCTGTACAAGTGATACCATTTTATATAGAAGCAGCAACATAGTGTCTTTTCCATCACAAAGATAGAAAACACTTAGGAGGCATATGGTGAGATTTTACCAACGTTAGCTATCT
The DNA here is from genome assembly GCA_024137785.1 of Ginglymostoma cirratum. Taxonomy (NCBI): domain Eukaryota; kingdom Metazoa; phylum Chordata; class Chondrichthyes; order Orectolobiformes; family Ginglymostomatidae; genus Ginglymostoma; species Ginglymostoma cirratum. The sequence goes on from JAHRHZ010000275.1 coordinate 17,070,051, forward strand.
TGGTAATCAGGTAATGTTGTGATTGAAAGAATGACCAAGGTGTGCTAAAGAGTAATTGGACCCAGTCTTGCTCGCCCCCAGGAGATGAGAATAGAGGTGGGGGGCTCATAAAATTGCAAGGAGCCTTGGTAGATCAGCTTCCTGGATATGTTCCACATGAGGTAATTTTACTAATAATGGGTTTGGAATTGGTCAGACTACTTACCACATAGAGGTGATCTGTCAATTTAAATACGTAAAGACCTTATAAAAGCTGCCAGCATTTCAACTCCGCTTGCTATGTGGGAAGTATCCCAGCTAAACAAAGTCTCCCAGCAGGAGCCCAAGTGGGGAAGGGCTTTTATTTATCAAAACGTGGGTAACAGGTGGGGAAGACAGCATCTGCTGCTCCAACAAAATCCCTGGACAGGTTTCCCCTCCAGTTCTCAGGGCATGAATTTTTAAAATGTACATTTTTTAGCCAGTCTTCCAAAGCTGCAGGCTCCCTGTCTGCTACAGCAGTGGCTGCTGTTCCTCGTGGCAATACTGAGGCTGCTGAGCTGCCAGCCCTCTGATCTAGCCAGCAGTTCTTGAAGGGAACCCCAGTGGAACCACTTAATTAGCTGCTGCCCCTCAATTTCAGGTGGCAGGGTCACAAATTGACCATAGATGTCGGTAGCATGCATTTCCACCCAACTGGTAAAATTCAGCATGTTGTGCCAATTAACATATCAAGCAAATGAGAGCAGCAACATTGTTGTAATTTCATAATAATCTTTTTTAACGTCAATTATTACGGGTACAATAATTTTAAACAACAAATCAAACAATAATTTTAAAGGGAAAAACATCTTAAACTAGTATAATTAATGTATTTGTTGAACAAATGTTTATAGTAGTATTTGAAAAGGTGCTTTGAACCAACCCAATATCTACCATAACAGTATGAGTTTGATGTTTATAAGTAACATCCTTAACTCAATAGTATCATTGCCATCCCTGAGTCAGAAAATTATAAACCAAATTTGAATACAAAATCTAGCCGAAGCCATGTTCTATTGTCAGACATGTCGATTTTCAGATGAGATTTTAAAATAGATACCCTGTCTGCCTGTTCGGCTGGATACAAAAGATCCATGGCACTACTAAAACTTGTTTGGGAGTGCTATGCTGGTAATTTGCTCAGTATTTATCTCTCAAATAACACCTTGCTCTTCGTGGCAAATAATTATGTATAAACTAACTGCCATTTTTGCCCACATTTCAAGAGCATTATAAGGACTGTGACGTACTTTGGCATATCCTTTGTTTATATACTGGTACTAGAGGTTCTATGCTCTAGAGGTGCTATATCCTGAAGGTTTATTTTGCCATAAAGCAGAAATTAGACAGAAATTAGCTTGAATGATAATAAAATGAACATACAACTTAATCTTTACATATAATCTTAATGAGCAGTGCAGCTTGTGTTGTCAAAGAATTGAATCATCCTTTAGTTTGATCTGTTAATTTCTCGATTTTCATTTTGAAATGAGCTAACCACAGATATTGTTTGTCATTTTGGCAGGAGAACATTACTCATTTTTCTTACCACCTGCACCTTATATATGATATCTGACTGCAAGCTCCACTTAGCCCATATTATCAATGATCTTAGAGGCCCATGATGCACTTGATTAATTCTATAAAGAGCAGAATTGTTATTTAACACTGTCCCTTTCCCCCTGCAGTTACAACTATAACCATGACGATCACGCACAGATATCATTGCAGACTTGGGTTAATGTGGTGACTGGCAAGATGATTGGTATAAACAGAGCTTCAAAATATGTACAAGTAACAGGAGACACAAAGGTGCCGTATGAGCATCTAATCCTGTGTACTGGACTACAGTATCAGGTATGCGTAAGTACCCATTTAAGCAAAGTGTCGAGAGTGTTTGATTATTTGAATTTGTCGCACAGAACATCCTCATTTCTTTTCTCTTTTTGCTAAATTCCTCTTGTCTACTCCTTTGTCAAGGCATTGACTCTTGGATGGGTTATAGTTTCAAATGACCGTTGTGTTTGCATGCAAGGCGAACAGTGAGTGTCAATGACTGATTACAGAATATATCTCAGCCATTCTGAACATAACATAAAACCTAACTAGCATTTTCTCTTTCCTCCCTGTCACAGCATGGGGGATTAAAATCAGAAGTGGTTAGTTTGGATATGGGTTAATGTCTAGATTTAGATATACAACATTTTAACTTCCCACCCAATCCAAACCACAAATTCTGGGTATTTAAAATTCTTCTCAATATATTTAATATAATAATTAGATTTAGAGATGTATTCAGGCCTGGATAAGTGTTAAGACACCACTCTTGGAGGTGTCTAGATCCTATTATTTCTACTTGTTGTAATGTTCCAGCACAAACAAAGTACTTTGTAGTTTACAGTCTTTCTGGGTGAATACTGTAAGTAGTCCAAGATTACCATGCTAATGAACTTTGTATTTACAACATTGTCATGAAAAGATTACAGTAATTTCAGCACGGAATGATTGAGATGTGACTCCATTGTCAACATTGACAGTACAACCAGTGATAACTGCATATTTTTATTTCTGGTTATCTTTGAGAAGTCCTATGGGACATAGCTCTATAAGAAAGGGACCATATAAATACAAGTTATTGCTCACCCATTACCCCTATTTTTGCTGACCAAAATTGACTCAAATTCCATCAACATCAACTTATAATTTTTGTCATGGTACTTAAATTCTTTTGTGGTCAGCAACAATACTGGGGTATGGAGAAACCACCTTTTGAGATGTATGTTCACAGTTATGGAAATACAAAAATGGCCTTTTCATATTATGGTGGTCATTCTGCAGAAATTTTGATTCTTTCATCAATAATAGCAAAGAAAAATAGTTGGATGATATGTAAGATTATTAAAGTTGACTGAAATAGATTTCTTATTGTACAGGTTCCTTGTCCCACAGGAGTGGATATCAAAGACATGCTGTCAAATAAGGATGTGGCTGTTAACCCTGACCAGCAATTTACTGGAAAAGTACCCTCCAACCTTTTTGTTCTTAATAGTCATATTGACTGTGAAAATGCACTGCATTGGCTCAAAAAGCATGAAGGAAATGTTAAAGGTAGAGCTTTAATATTACCACAAGTATTATGATAAATACGAGTAGATCTTCTGGGACAATACTAATAGTGAACAGTAAATGCATCTAAATTTACACTATTTCCTACCCAAAGTCAGTGGAAATGATGTGAAAACGGTGATTAAGGCAGGAAATTGGTCTGTGGCCAGAACTTATGCAAGTTATGGAATTTAAGCAAAAAGCCTATGCTGACTAAGCAAGTGATCACTGGCATAAAATTTGTGTTAATTGGTGGGTCTCCAAAGGGATACCACTGAGGGGATGGAAAGAGAAGACCAGGACTGGGTTGGCCAAAAATTCTTTGAGGTGTCTGGTAAAAGACTCATATTCATAGCATACATGAAATCCTAACAAAAATAAAAAAGAAACAGCTGCCTCAGCTTCTTCTGCACACTTTATTTTTTTCCCAATTTCAAGTAAAAACTCATGTTGCGGTGCTAACGATATCTTTGGGTCACAACTTCAATATACTAAGTAGGCTTTAGGCCTCTCTGTATCTGATATGTCCTTGATTAAAATGGCAGTGGAAGGGAAAATATCGTGAATGCTGCACAAAGGCTGAAACCAGTCCAACTATCCACCTGCCGTATTGATACCAGTTTGATATCTTCCCTTTTCTGTTCTCTCCCTCACTTAATAGTGCTTTTCATCTGCTCCAAAAGACGACTTCTCTTTGTCTTTAGATCTCCATCTCCTCTTCCTCTACAACAGCACACACAGTCTGACTCTTTTCTCTCTGAGTTCCTCAAGCTGTAACATTGCTGAAATCAGTTGGCAGATTATTAGAATGTTTTCATCACAGTGATAACTAAGAGCAGACAGTTTGGAGCCCAACATTTCTCCCTTAAACCAACTCCAAAAATCACTTCTATTAATTAAGAAGGAACATATGGTATAAATTACATCACTTTGTATTGCAGGACATTTTACTAATATCACTCCAGACAAACAACAACAAATGATTTCAATATTTTCACTTTCTGATTCTATATTTCTCTATCTTTTCTTTCTCTGTTTTGTAATATTTTCCTTCCTTTGTTCAGTATTCTACTTTCCCTTCCTCTACTTTTCCCTAGGTCTGGAATATTTTCTCCTTCCTTCTCTGGCCACTTTTGTGTCACAATGGTTTTTTTTTTCCTTTCATGCATCTTGAGGCTTTTTTCTCAATTCTTCTTTTCATGTCAGGTCTTCTTTTCAGTGTCAGAGATACTGTGTGCAATCATAAATGTGATTTCAATTACCCACTTTCATTTTACCTAACAGTTTTTCCATCTTATGATATCAACTCCAACAGAGTTGCAGAGACAAACATAACTGGTGAGCTTTAATCCAGTGCAGCCATGCCCCCAGTTATCGTCATGAAACGAAGATATTTCCCTTAAGTTCTGTCTTCAGTTCATTGACCTACACTGTTTTAAATAGAGTTGTCAACTTCAATACTGTACATCCCCTCACTAAACCTCTCTCACTCCCTAACAGTGATCACCCTAATTCTCCCCCCTACATCGTACTCACCCTCCTGTCATCCCTGACAATGCTGAGTTCCACCTCATCAATGCTCAGTCCCCACTCATCCCCAACAATGCACAGCCCTCTTCACCCTCCCATCACTTCCAACAATGCTCATCCCCCCCTTAACACTTGACAATATTCACTGTCCCCATTCCAGGTCATTTCTTGACCTCCCATCCTAGAAATACTTACTACTTCCAGAAACAGTGTTCACCCTTTCTTAAAACCACCCTCTGTCGACTCACTTTCTGGAATCCGTGGCTCTTGTCTGGCCAGTGTTGAGACAGTCGGTATTGTTGGGGAGTGTGGGGTTTTGGGGTGAGAGGGGTAGGGTTGAACCTCTCACTTCTAGCAATGCTCAACTCCTCTCACTCTCCCCGTAGCCCTCAAAAATGCTCAGCACGCCAACAATGCCCATGCTATCTTCACTCCACATTTCTGCTCAACCCCTCTCACTCCAAAACCCTATACCTCACAACTCCAGATTACGCTATTTCCAAATTCTAATCCTTCTCTGATTAAAGATACTTTTCCTGAATTCTTTATTGTATTTGTTCTCTCATACTGATGGCTCCTAGCTTTGGACTTTCCAGAAGTAAAACATTTTCTTTCCACCTGCCCTATCAAAACTGTGGCTGCAACTTAAAACTAAAGGAAACTGAAATTATGAAGTGATACTTTTTTGTGTAATATAAATGGAAAAGGATTACAATACAATAAAAACAGAAAATAACCTGTCTAGGAAAATTACCAGCCTCAAAGTACCTAACAGATGCAAGAAGTTTTAAGATATATTTTATTTTTCATAATGATGTAATTATGTTTATGTTTGTGATATCTTTATTTCCTCTAGCTTTGTTTCCCGACTCTGCAGAAATTATTTGGAATTTTAGATGTGTTCCCATGTTTTTCAAATTTATCAAATATTTTAATTAACTGTAAATTGCAGTGTTGTTTAGAGCAACTAAACTGAAGAATACACATGAATACCCATTTAGTTATGTGATTAACTGTTAATTTACTTATCAAGGGTATATTGTAATTATATTCATTTGAAATGCAAATAATTTTGCTTTATTATGAAGAATCATTTTCCATTTTAACACAAATTTGTCTGGTAGTAAGTGCAGTTTCATTCTTGTAATTGGTCATCATATTAACCACTTAGGTACAATCTCCCAGGTTCCTTTAGGATTAACCTAATGTACTTACAGTCTTAGTCAAGAAAGCATTTTCAACAAACCTGTTAATGTTTATAGGGTCTTTTATTTAGGATGTTGGTGCATCACGTTATGGTATTAAACATTTATTGTTCATTGACTGTCACTTAAGACTGAACAATTGCTGATTAATGACTACTTGTTGATATATTTCTTTTCAATAATCCAGTTGATTAACAACAGTAATTTAACATTTGACTTCCTAATCCTTGTACTGTCTTATATTATTAGCCATATTGACTGTAACAAATACGAGTAACGAGTAAATACTTATGTTGTATTGTTTTACTGAATTGCATGATACATTATTTTGTAATGTTACGGAGGGGAGGTCCAACACCTCTGAAAATTAAAACCAAAACACCAAGAGAAGCTCGCCTCGCCTCATAAACTGTTAAAGGAAATGTGAAAAGTGGTACAACCTACATCTCACCCCCCAATCTGTTATAAAGGAGAGATTAAATGAAATGAACTCCTGACAGTTACTGTATGATCAACAAGTAACAATTTATTTATCTAACTGTAACAGTGAACAAATTAACAGAACTACTAACAAATCAAATAATTCCCCCTTAACTACTAACTATTCCCAAATAAAACAAAATTCTAATGGAATGCTGTTACAAATAAATACAAGTCCCACTTATATATAACAAATTAATTTTAAAAATAATTAAAACTTTATCTCTCAAAAATTACAGCCAGGATAAGTCTTCCAGAATGTTCTGCGCATTCTCCACTGATATTCAATTCTGTTGAATTCTTGAGTCAGGAATATTAGCTAAGAGTGTCATATTATCTTTATTTAGATGGTGCTTACTCTGAGGGCTTAGAGATTTCTGTGAGAGCCAATGAGTTTCTTTTCAGATGGCAGTTCATTCTCAGACCGATTTTCAAATGGTCCCTTCTTTTATACCCTTGATGACCTATCAATTTCTTACACTAGGATTGGTCCTTTGTTGTCAAAGGCATCAGATTTAAATTTAATTGGTTTTCACTGTCTAAATGCTTGGTTTAAATTAACTGACTGGTATTCAAACTGATCAGCTTGCTAAAGAAACAAACTGCAGCTTTTTTTCTAACCATACAGCCTTTGATATAAATGTTTCAATTTCGAGAGCTCTGTGCATCTGCAGACTTTTTAAAAATTCTCCAAGCCTAGAAAAACACATTATCTTTTAAAAGGACCATGCACTCTTCCCCCCTATCATTTTACTAACAAATTCTAACGTCCTTCCTTCCAATCCACAAGTACTCTACCCAGCTTCACCACAGTAATAGGAAGAACATTTTACTATAAATAATTGTTCCTTTCTAAAACATTTACAGACAAAAATCATTATTTTTCTTCCTGCAACTGTTTTCACACTAATTATTTTTGTTAGCTTTCCATCTTTTTCTCTTTTTCACAATTAGACACTTGTGTTTTTTTAATGGTTGTGTCTGGCATAAGAAGGATAGGGAGAGCTGAACGTTGATGTAATTGAGTGAAATGTAGTATGCTGGATTGAAATATAGGCATTCTGAGGTATCATGTACAGATCAGGGCACCACACTATAGGGCGGAAAAAGAGTAGAAGAAATTTCCAAGAGTTATCTCAGGGATGAGAAATTTCAGTTATAAAGATCATTTGAAATGTGGGTAAAGCATTGCTTCACCTGGAAAATGTGTTTTTCAAAGCTTCCCAGGATCCTACCCTACTCCATATATTCCCTGGCCTTGTTGGTCCTGCCCAAGTGCATCACTCACTTCATAATTTTCAGATTGAATTCCATTTGCCACTGACTAGCCTATCTATATCGTTCTGTAATCTAGGGCTATCCTCCTCACTATTTACCGCCCCACCAATTTCCACCTCATTGCCATTTAAAAGTCTAGCCCTATATATTACCAAAAGTGAATTTCGATGTTCTTAGTTTTAGGGTGGCCCAATCTCACACACACAAAAAAAAAATCACTTCTGGAGAAAGGGTTTTGTGGGCAGATTTAGGTTTAGCTATCACTCCATTTACACAATGTTCCAACAATGTACCACTGCTTTGGTGTCCAGAACAAGATTCAGGAGAATTTGAAACCTGGTAATTAGAGTTCCAGTCTGAAACAGGTGGAAAGGCTTTTGAATATGTGAAAATAGAGATCCCATTTTGACCTAATTTAAATGTCAATGCTAGTTTCATCTTCACTAATCTTAACAATCATTGTTAAGTACTCCTACTTAACAATGGTTTCTATAATTGAAGTGAAGTATGGTTTGAATGACCTATGTGAACCAATTGTCAACTCCTATTAGGTAAAACTGTATAGCGTTTCGGGAGACACTTCCTTGCAGTTGCTAATGGGGCTTATTTCACCTGCCAACCAGTGGTCATGAAAAGCATTACATAAATGCAAGCCTTTTGTCCTTTGCTGGTCCGAAAGTTTCTTGTTTGTAGTTTCTTCTTTTTATGACAACTTGTTAAGGAACTCTGGCATTGCACTTCCTTTTTCATGGAGATCTTGCTAATATCATCCCCAGGGAAGGGGAGATGTGAAATGGGGAGTATGATGCAAGTAAGAGTTGCAACAACAGGCATCATTAATAATTTCATACAGTTTATGAGCATAGACAAAATAACTTCATTTCTCAGAAGAGACTATGATTCTCTTGAGGAATTGTGACAGAGTTGTGTCAGATTGTGTAAGAAGATCAGTAGCCAACTGGCAGACCTAGATATAGAAATAGATCAGACAGACCCTGCTGCAGCATCGGTCACTACTGCCTGAACTTTATTGCCTCTCACTCCTTCTAAGCTGCCATAGGGGACATCAATAATAACAGTCAGTCTGCAGTTTATGCTTCCTTTAATCAGTTGGCTGATACCTATATTTGCAAATAGGAGAAAATACATTCATAGTTTCCTCTATGGATATTGAGAAGCAGCAGAAAAGAATCCAAGGGTTTACGCAGATTGAAAGATTCTTTCCAGTTCATTATGTCAGTGACTGCACACTTATTACCTATAGGGTTCTTCAAGTATTGCCACTGCTTCAATAAATCATAAGGACGCTGCTTTATTAATATGCAACTTGTGCATGATGACTCACAATACATCATGCAAGTCTGTACCTGCTTTCCTGGAAAATACCAAACTGTTTTTATAGTACAACAATCAACCACCAGCGCTCCCCCCGCTCCCCCCACTTCCTTTTTTGGCCCTGCACAGCAGGTGAGAAGCTGTAAGCCTTGAAACAAAGTGTTTCTTCCGCATACTTGGCTCTAACCTCATGATAGGAACTCATACTCATTTGTGGATCTCTGCTACATACCATAAAGAGTCTGTATATGATTGTGGTTATATGAGCATCAACTTACACTCTTATAAAACATCTTTGAAGTAATAAAATGTTCCAAGGCATTTCGCAGAAGCATAGTTAAACAAAAAGCACCAATCCAATGACAGAGATATTCGGATAGGTGACCAAATGCTTGGCCAAAGAGGTAAGTTTTAGGGAGCAACTTAAAGGAAGATTGTTGAAGGCAGAGAGTTTTAGGAAATGAATTCTAGCTCTTAAGACTGAAACAGATGGAGGCTCAGTCAAAAATTACTGGGGAAAGGACATTGATTGGAAGAACTCAGAATTCTTGGACACTTGTGGTGCATGTTGTATAACTTTGTTTTGCAATGGGACAAATCACGGAGCCGCAATAGGAACAGTTTCTTCAGTAGGATAAGGGAGAGACCACTGAGGAAAGCAGAATAATGAGATGAGAGGGAGATGAACAAAAATTGTTCCTACAGTCAGTGATTGTTGGCAGTAATTTCATAAAAAACATTTCAGCTAAACATTCCCTGCCCCTTGTATTATTATATCCAAATTATATCCTGCCATTCTAATGTCAAATCAACAGCCAAGAATAATGTTGATATTTAGTCAATATTGCAACGTTACAGTTAAAGATTGCAGCATTGCAGCGACCAAAATAATACTCTATTGTCCTGCCCAGCAAAGGCACACAATATTCATAACTTAAACATGCACCATATAGTGTATAATTTTCTGGAACTGCCTTTTCTTTTCAAAATAGATATTTAAGGAGTGCTGTGATGTCTGCAGAAGATCAAGTGACTCTTACGATTACTGCATAGACTCAGAACATTGCAAGCCTTCTAACCACGCTGTGGCTGCATCCATTGACCATTGACCATGGTTCCATTGAAACTGTGGGTAATAAAAGAAACAGGACAAACCTTGGTTAATGTGAGGGCAGTTAGCATTGGCACAGCTGGCAAATGACAGTTTAGCATAGTGTTCAACACAGTGGGACATGGAGGACTCTAACAAGGAGGGCCATGGAATGCCTGTCCATGAATTTTTGACATGGTGGAACTTGTTCCTAAGCTTGCGTCAGAAACCATGTCATGTAAATACAGTAGGAAATTGTACATGCTCTATGACTACTGATACCTTGCCCACCTCGGCTCCACATCACCCGAGAATGGCAGTGTAGCAATTGTAATGAGGTCAGCCAGGTGGACCTCATAGATTATGAGGGAACCCTGGCTGACAGATAAAAATGGGAATGTCAGACATCCTGATACTCTGAGAGCTGACTCTGAGGGAGCTGGATCAGTGTCAAGGACTTGCCACATATATATAAAGGGTGTCTTGGTGGCAGGATACTGGCATCTTTGGAGTTATTTCAAGAAGCATGTACAAAAGAGCATGTGGATGAATATCTACAGTTGAAGGTTGGAGGAAATTTGCTCCATGACCTTTGGCAGCCTATGATATTTGTGAATAGTGGTCTGCCAGCAAGACTTTTAAGGTTGCTTGTAATTAGTTCTGCTTCATGAGACATGGCTATTTGTTTGAAGCATATGCAGTACTTGTACAATGCTGGCACACGCTGCAAATGTAACATTGACATAGTGTAGTGCTGTACAGCAACACCACCTCCTTAAGCAAAGAACTGCAGATGTGGAAAATCTGTAACAAAAGAAGTGCTGGAAAAACTCAACAGGTCTGACAGCATCTGTAGAGAGAAAAAGCAGAGTTAATGTTTCGAGTCCAGTGACACTTTATCAGAAGCAGTGAAGTTTAAAAAGCCAAGGCAAGGCAGAGATGCTGTGATCAACAAAGTAGATGCAAAGTGAGTGTGTATTCCAATTCATGAAATAGGTCCTTCTCCTCAGGTATAGATTGTCCCGGTGGGCAGCATTATAATGAACGTTGCTGGTGCATTGAGGTGGAGAACTGCATTGTAAGTGGGTCACAGGTGGGCCATGATGATGCAGTGATACTGGTACAAGCTTGAAGCTGTCTGTGGACTGGTGGAAGTCGTTTTCTGAGGAGTGCAACCTGAGATATTGGGGACTGGTGCACACTGGAAGCCCAGAGGAGAAAGCAGTGAGCTAGAGCTGCTAAGTACCTGCCCTGACTTTCATATCAGGAATTGTCACCATTTAATTTCTCTCTGACAAATGGGAGAATAGGAAGTGAACTTTGGTACTAATGGCATGCAAATACTTGAAAAATAGCCTGTAGCTGCTCATTAGTGAGATTCTCATCTCACTTTTCAAATTATAGCAGTACATTCAGAGTTTTCTTCACGACATTGAGAATTTCATTTTTCAGATTTTGCCATATTTTCCCAACTGACTCGTAATAATTCATATATTTCTGGCGCTGGGAAGATTCCTCCCACTGCCTTTCAGTTGAAAACCTAACATAGAGAGCTGTAAAGAACCTGGTTAAATCATAAGTAGATGCAAAGGCCACTACCTATCTCCCATTGTGTAGCAATGACTTCAAACCACATTTTGCTTTGGTGAACAATAGAAATATTGATCACTTGGGCACCTGATTGAACCTATATTCAGATCAGCAATCTTACTTAATCCAAGTACTGGGGAGAACTAGTCAATCTGCAAACAACACATTGAGAAACTGTAGCAGCAGCAACATTTGTGACAGAAAATCAGAGCCAGCAAAGTTGTCAGGTCACCAGCCCTGTTCCATTTCAAGTCCACTTGTACAAAGAATTGATCTCCCAGTTTTAAGACTACAAGAAACTAACTTCCTGATCCATTGAAAAATCCACTACTTTAAGATAATCCTGCAATGACTTTGACACACGATTTTGATTGTTGATTTCACCCAATTATATTAAAAGTGTGGGAAAAAAGCCCTCATTCACCAGACCTGCTCCAACATGAGTCAAACATGTGACTTACAAACTGTTCCTTTGTTTCTAAATTGTAAAAGTGCACCATCCTCTTTCACTATATTTTCCTTGAGCATGCATTTGTGTGGGTGGTGATTGAGTGATATAGTGTTCGATTTTTGGAGTGAACATGTAAATAATTAATCCTCTTTATTTAAACCCAATTATCAGTCCTAGCAGCACCAATGTTCTGTTGTGCACGTTGCCAGGTCCACAACTAGTCCCAAGAAAAGTGCTTAATGGAAACCTGGACTCAAATGTATTAGGACACCTTATGGGAAAATTTCACTATCTTGGGAAAGGGAGCCAGCGGGATGGAGGAATGGGTTTCAAAGGCTGTGCAGGGTGGAAGGAAGAGGGCATGCTATCTTCTGAGAGAGTGCTCCCAAAACACAAAGGGCAATCCCTGGAGATAATAACACCCCTTCCTTACTGCACTTTTAAAAATTTGTAGAAATATACAGGCTGCCCCCTCCCATCCTGCTGTCCTCACTAATTGTATTATGATATGGGAAGACTAATATTGAGATTAATGAAGCTTTTAACAAGCTCAAATGACCCTTGACTATTTATTTACATAAGTAGATGGACTACCGCTTTCAGCACTCTGCCACCTTTCCTTTATAGATGTTAGCTCAGAGCTGGGTGGGAAGGTGATAGGCTGGGCACCCACTCGCCATCGAAATCCCATCAGCAAGGCATATAGTATCCAGCCTGGGAATTCCGACCCAGATCAAAAACTTTGGGCCACTGATTAACTGCCAGTAAGGAACAGAAACAGGGGTTCCAGTTCTCTTTCATCTCTATTCATATCACTATACATCAAAATTCCAGAAAGGCTTTTATGATTTTACAGAGAGAAAGAAAGGCCATAATAAATTTAGGAAATGGGACATGAGAGCCCAGCTGCAGATTGCTGTGGCTCAACATCTATTAGGGCATTCTAACCCAGCTATCTGTCTAACATCAAAGTGAGAATCGGCACAGCGCTTCAAGAAAGTCTATCAGGTATGTTTTTTCATCATGAGAGTTGGCATCACATTCCATTCCAATGCAGGATTCCCATTGCTACTGTACACTCCTACCGATCTGCAGGAGAGAAGGCACTAGGATGGAGAGGCCTAGTGGTATTAATGCTGGACTGTTAATCCAGAGACCCAGTTAATGTTTTGGGGACCTGGGTTTGAATCCTGCCAAGGCAGAAGGTGGAATTTGAATTCAATAAATCTGTAGAATCGAGAGTCTAATGATGAACATGAATCCTTTGTCAATTGTTGGGAAAAACCCATCTGGTTCACTAATGCCTTTTAGAGAGGGAAACTGCCATCCTTACCTGGTCTGACCTACATGTGACTCCAGACCCACAGCAATGTGGTTGACTCTTAACTGCACTCTGGGCAATTAAGAATGGGCAATAAGTGCTGCCTAGCCAGTGACGCCCTCATCCCATGAATGAATAAAGAGAAAAAAGGATATGTTGTCCAGTTGAAATCCTTATACATTTAGTTTCACAACCCAAGCAAGGCAAATAAGGTTATTGAGCCCTGTGGAGGTACACAGCTGCAGTTTTCACATACCACACGGTTGATTGCAGAATGTCAATGCTTTGCACAAACACCCCATACAAGTTGATAGTGGATTCCTTCATATTATGCACCATATTCTAGATTCTCCATTGAGGCAGTCCAATGAAGTCAGCAAATGCTGGTGCATAGAAATAATCTAGGACAAGCTTTTAAAGTCTGCATCTGTACCAGTTTCAACAGAGTTAGGATGCGAGCTAGCCTTCCAGTCAGCTCTTTCCTGGTTCACCCTTGCCATCTTGACCTGGTCGTTGCTCATTTGAGCTCAATAAATTCCTTAGTACACACCCTACTAATTACTAAATCACAGAGGGTGCTGATTCCGTACTAGAGCTGCACTAGTGCTGAATAAAAACAAGTGGTGATGCATCCTCCAGAGAGATATCTGACAAGATATCTGACAACTGAGTTGATTGAGTGACCTAGAAAGTGTAAGTGGAGCAAGGGTTACGGTTTGGTTGCAAGAGCAAACATTAAGATCAGTGGCGGAAACAATGCACCATCAGGTTGTTACATTCAGTGTGCGAATGTGCGAGTGTCTAATTGAGAGTTAATTAGAAAGAATATAAGAAGGAAAGATGCCCATGTATACCCTGCTGTGCATGGCCTCCAGTCTTGATATCCTCAATGTTGCCTTTACCAATGATGTTGATGGCATCTTTTTCCCATCGGTGTCAGTATATGAAGAGTGGCAGAACCTCTTCCTGAACTGGTTGTTTCTCTGCTGTTGACTGCCAGCTTCACCTGGACAGAAATGAAACTGGACTAATACAGTTCCTAGGCAAGGCTTTTCAGTATTTACAAGGCAGTTTATAATAGTGTACATGACGATGGAAACAAATGAGAAAGATGTAGTAACAAGGGTACAATAGCTTTTGAGAGTGAATGCAAGGTAGAATATGATGCAGTAATGTCCTCCCTGATGACTTATGTAGAACTATAGAAGCGATGAAGAGACAAACTGATCATTTTGGGGCAGAGGTAGGGTCATTGTCAGGCTGTGAGATGTCAAGGGGAATCTTAGCTTGGTGACATAATTGAATATTTTATGGCACTGTAGCTAAGTCTTGTCAATCAAGTTTCCCTTCAACTATCCACCAGAAAAGCTCCATCCTAATTTTAGTTATCTCCAATGGTTATGATGCTGCAGTGGAAAGCCTTAGGGCACTGTTTGAACATATATTTGCTTACTGCTGCAGAATGATGCTTCCCTTGACGTGAAAAATTGCATTTCCTTTCAAGCTGTTGCCATACTGTGAAATTTAGTAACTACCAATTAGTAAGCTGTCTAGGTGGAAAATGAAGGACAACTCCAAAAGAAATTTAGATTGGTTCTCCACGAAATTCTCTGGATGGTCAAAGCTTCCTGATTGCCCATTGGCTGTGTGTTGTCATTCGCCATGAAATCACCCACTGCCTTTAATGCCCCTCAGTCAAGTATTGACAAGCTGGTCTGCCAAAAATCTCTTAATTTCTTAAATACTCCATATCTCTTTCTTGTCTACTTTTCCAATTTCTTGCTTCCTTCACTCTCCTCTTTGACTTAGCACAAACGCTTATTCTCTCTCAATAGGCCTCGGAAGCAGTTCTGAAGAAGGGTCTCTGGACCCAAAGTGTGCTTTGCTGCCAAATTTGCTGAGCTTCTCCAGCAATTTCTGTTTTTGTACCCTTATTTTCTTTCATTTCCCCTTTCCCTTTAGATAAGAGATGTTAAAATCAAAACCTTCAGACATTATCTTTCTTCTCTTCTATTTTGTCTCTTTTTTTTACCCTCCTGTTTGTTTTATTATTTCATAGGATTTGGGTATCATTGGCTCCACCAACGCTTTTTTGCTGAAACCCTTATTGCCTTTGAGAACGTGTTGGTGGGTTATTTTCTTTGACCTGCTGCAGTCTATATCATGTAGAAATGCCCACAGGGAAATATTCCAAGATGTTTACCTAGGATTATTGAATGAACAGCAAAATAGGATGACGTGTGGTTTGGAGGAGTACTTACATGTCCCCATGCAACTGCTGCCTTTATGTTTCTAGGAGCCAGGCTAAGTTGCTGCAGTGCATTGTGAAGGTAGGACACACTGCTGCCATTGTACATCATTGGTAGAAGTAGTGAATGCTTAAGGTGGTTGATAGAATGTCATTCAAACTGGCTGCCTTGTCCTCGATGGTGGCAAGCTTCCTAAGTGTTGTTGGAATTAAACTCACCCAGGCAAGTTAAGAGTATTCCAAGACAGCCCTGACTTGTACTTGGTAAATGTTGGGAAGGCTTTTGGGGAGGTGAGCCACTCACTGCAGAATTCCCAACTTCTGACCTGCTTTTAAAGCTACAGTATTTATATGGCTAGTCCTGTTGGAAATTGTCATTGCCCGACATCAGGGTCATAGACATTTGGCCCATATTCCTCTAAGCCCTTCCTATTCATGTACCCGTCCAGATGCCTTTTAAATGTTGTATTTGTGCCAGCCTCCACCACGTCCTCTGGCAGCTCATTTCATACATGCATCAACCTCTGGGTGAAAATGTTGCCCCTTAGGTCCCTTTTAAATCTTTCCCCTCTCACCTTAAACCTATGTCCTCTAGTTTTTGACTCCCCCACCTCAGGGAAAAGACTTTGTCTATTTACCCCATGCCCCTCATGATTTTATAAACCTCTATAAGGACACCTGTCAGCCTCTGACACTCCAGGGAAAATAGCCCCAGTCTATTCAGCCTGTCCCTATAGCTCAAACCCTCCAATCCTGGCAACATCCCTGTAAATCTTTTCTGAACCCTTTCAAGTTTCACAACACCCTTCTTACAGCCGGGAGACCAGAATTGATCACAGTATTCCAAAAGTGGCCTAACCAATGTACTGTACAGCCACAACCTGATCTCCCAACTCTTACACTCAATGCATTGACCAAGAAAGGCAAGCATACCAAACACCTTGTTCACTATCCCATCTGCCTGCAACTCCACTTTCAAAGAACTATGAATCTGCCCTCCAAGGTGTCTTTATTCAGCAACATTCCCCAGGACCTGCCCTGATTTGCTTTTTCAAAATGCAGCACCTCATATTTACTAAATTAAACTTTATCTGCTACTCCTCGGCACATCAGCCCATCTGATCAAGATCCCATTGTACTCTGAAGTAATCTTCTTCACTGTCCAGTACAGCTCCAATTTCAGTGTATTCTGCAAACTTGCTAACAATGTTAACACCCAAATCATTTATGTAAATGATGAAAAGCAGTGGCATTACCGATCCTTGTGGCATTCCGCTGGTCACAGGCCTCCAGTCTGAAAAGCAACACTCCGTTACCACCCTCTATTTTTTTCCCTTCGAGCCAGTTCTATATACAAATGGCTAGTTCTCCCGTATGCCATGTGATCTAACCTTGCTAACCAGTCTACTATGAGGAACCTTGTCAAATTCCTTACTGAAATCCATAGGTGCAAATTCTACTTGTCACTTATTAGCAGGAAGAACTAGATATGATCCATTAATTGTGGGATGGCTTAGCTGTATTTTTCGCATTCTGAAGCAGGTGGTTGCATATTAATAATGTCACTGAGCTATAGGCCCAGGTTAATTGTCTTGGGAGATGAATTCATTCCCACTATGGCAGCTGGTGGAATTTAATTCAATTAATAAAGTCTAGAATCAAAAGCCAGTCTCAGCAATAGTGACCATGAAACCATTGTTGATTTCTATGAAAATGTTTGGTTTAATATAGTCCCTTAGGGAATGAAATCTGATGTTCTTTCCTGGTCTGTTCTATATATGACCCTCCATAGCCACAGCAATTTTGATTATTGTTAAATACTCTATTTCACTGTATTTCCTGATTTGTCTATCTTGTTTTTGTCTGTCTTATCCTCTAATTATGTATCCCAATTTATCTTTTTTTCTGTTTCTCTCTCTCAGATTGTCCTCCTCCATTTCTTTATTCCTATCCTTGCTTTATTTCCTGTTATCCTTAACTTCTTGTATTCAGGGCACACACACCATGCAACACTCCTCTACTACTCTATTTGATTTGTTTGATTTGTATTGTATGTATTTCATAGCACCTCAAAATAGGAAGGTAACTATATTACAGCTCTAACTTGCATTCCTAAAATACTTCAATGCATTCATTAGAATTATTGCTTTTTCTCCAGGAAATATCATTGTATATGGGAGCACAATGGACGCTTACATCACAGTGAATACCATCCTGTCTTTTCGAATCGATGGCTCTTTCGTACATCTGGTGAAAACGCCTTCAAATTCAGGCAGCAGTTGTTTCAACAGTCCCGTGATAGAAAGTGCAGTAGAGGAAGCACTCAAGAAAGCTAACGTTTCTGTGTATTCTAATTGTCTGCTTGCTCAGTATAATAATGGAAAGCTCCATCAACGTATAACCCTCGCAACTTTCACCACTGTTTCTCAACCATTGAGTTTGAAATGTGTCGTAAGTTAAATCCTTTTTAAGTGAACACTTCCAATTATCAAAACTCTGGAAAAAAATCTCTCAATCTGAAATATAAAGATAGACAGTAAAAATTTTTATAGATACTTAAAAAAGAGTTAACAAAGGGACAATTGTTCCAATCAAAGGTGATTCTGTGGAATTAACATTAGAAAGTAAGGAGATAACATCCCAAATAATTGAGTAGGATGAATTCAAGAAAATTACAATCATCAGGGAAGGGGTACTGAAAATCGTTGGAGCTGCAGGCTGACAAGTACTTGGAACCTAATGGACTTCATCCAAAGCCTTCAAAGAAGTGACTAGTGAGATACTTGATGTGTGGTTTTCATCTTCCAAAATTCACTAAATTTGGGGAAGTTTCCATTGGTTTAGAAAATAGCAAATTCAACTCCTTTATTCAAAAAAAGGACAAAGACAGAATGTAGAAAACTGTAGGCCAGTTAGCTTAACATCTGTCATAGGAAAAATATTAGGAGCTAGATTAAAGACATTATATCAACACATTTAGAATAGGTTAAAGTAATTAGGCAGAGCAAACATGGTTTTGTGAAAGATAAGTTATGTTTGACCAATTTTTGGAGTCATTTAAAGAAGAAACATTTACCGAGGGCAAATGGAAACTGGTAGAAGTACTGAAAGGCACTTTAGAAAGAGCCACATAAAAGGTTATTATGGAAAATGAAAGCTTATGGTGTGTAGGGGGAAGCATATTGGTGTGGAGAGAAACTTGGCCTGCTGATTGGAATCCTAAATTCGGATTAGATTGGCTATTTTCTGATTGGCAAGATGTAGCAAACGGTGTGCCACAGGGATCAATGCTGGACCTCAACTTTTATGATTTAAATGAATGACTTGGATGAAGGGACTGAAAGTATCGTTGCTAAACTTGATTGATTGATTGATTGCTTTGTTGTCACGTCTACCTAAGTACAATGAAAAGCTTTGCTTGCAAGCAGTACAGGCAGATCATAGTAGGCAAGAACATATAGATCATAGGGTGAAAAAAACTTGGACAGAGTGAGGCACACAGGTTAAATCACACAGGACATGCGTGAAGCAAGATCAACATTATTGATACCAACATTATTTGAAGTTAAAGAGTCTATTTATCAGTATAATAACAGTAGGGAAGAAGCTGTTCCTGAATCTGTGGGTGCGTGTGTTCAAGCTTCTGTAACTTCTGCCTGACCGAAGAGGTTGTAGGAAAGCATTACTAGGATGGGTCTTTGATGATGCTGGCAGCCTTTCCGCTGCAATGAGAGGTGTAACTGGAGTCCATGAATGGAAGATTGGCTTCCATGATAGTCCGGACTGTGCACATAACATTCTGTAGTTTCTTACTGTCCTGGGAAAAGCAGTTGCTCTACCAGGCCGTTATGCACCAGAACAGTATGCTTTCTACCGTACCCCTGTAAAAGTTGGTGAGGGTCCTTGTGGATATGCTAAATTTCCTGAGCCGCTTGAGGAAGAAATGGCATTGTTTGCCTTCTTGACCATTGCATCTACATGGGAAGTCCAGGATACGTTGTCAGTTATCATCACTCCTAGGAACTTGACTCTGTCAACACTCTCAACCTCTGCTCCGTTGATGTGGATGGGAGCACGTATTCCTCCTTTCTTTCTGAAGTCGATGATCAGTTCTTTATTTTTGCCGCCATTGAGAGAGAGGTTGTTATCACTGCTCCACGCCACCAAGCCCTCTATCCCCTTTCTGTATTCTGACTCATCGTTGTTTGATATCCATCTGACTATGGCAGTGTCATCAGCAAATTTATAGATGGCGTTCATTTGGAATTTGGCTGCACAGTCATGGGTGTACAGTGAGTGCAGCAGCGGACTGAGAACGTATCCTTGTGGGGCTCCGGTGGTGAATGTTATTGTGGAGGAAGTGCAGTTGTCTCTCCTCACTGATTGTGGTCTATAGGTCAAGTAGCTGATGACCCAGTGCAGAGGGCGGAGCTGAGTCCTATGTCTCAGAGTTTTGAGATCAGTCTGGAAGGAACAATGGTGTTGAACAACGGAGCTGTAAGTCGATGAGCAGGAGTCTGATGTCAGTGTCCTTATTGTCCAGATGTTCCAGGGATGAGTGCGGGGCTAGGGAAATGGCGTCTGCTGTAGATCTGATATATTGGTAGGCAAATTGCATGAGTTTGAGGCAGGCTGGGAGACTAGAGCTGATGTGGGCCACAAACAGCTTCCCAAAGCACTTCATGATGATGGAGGTCAGAGCCACTGGGTGATAGTCATTAATGCACGTTGCATGTGGTTTCTTAGGTACTGAGGTCTTCTTGAAGCAGGTGGGGGCTTTGGCTTGTAGGAGGGAAAGGTTGAAGATGTCAGTGAATACCTTTGCCAGCTGGTCCACACAGGATCTAAGTGCACGGCCAGGGACTCTGTCTGGGCCCGTCGCTTTCCTTGGGTTGACTCCCACGAAGGCTAATCTAACGACTGCAGCAGTGACGGAGGGAAGAGGTGTCATGACAGGTGACTCCACACTACTGGCATTCTGCTCAAACCAAGCATAGAAAACGTTGAGTGCATCAGGTATGAGGTATGTGTCTTTGTCCACTATCTTGCTCTGCTTCATTTTGTATCTTGTTATGTTGTTTAACTTATTGTCGATACAAAGATAGAAAAGAACATAAGTGATGAAGAGCATATATAAGGTTACAAATGAATATAGCTAAGTTAAGTATTTACCTGCCAAACACCTTCAGAATCATACAAGTGAGATAATGCAAGTGAGTTCGAAGACTGTACAAATTTATCTTAAGAGATGTAATGTAATTTGTTTTAAGAGACCTGGGTACAAGCTGGGCATGATTCCAAGTCAAATATACCAAACTGTAGGGATCTTTTGAAAGGACAGGGAAGTTGGAAATGGGGAAGAAGCAGGAAAAATCATAAAAGACAATGTTACAATTTAAAAATAATGGATTGCAGTAATATTGAAAAGACTGCAGACATATAATGGGTAGATTTAAGGGACAAAATGAATGTAAGGCTCTTTTAGATGTTGTCTTCAGACCTCTTGATATTAATGATCTGGTGGAGTGATATGTAAATATGGAGATCAGGAAAACATATAGCAAGTGGTTACTAAAGGGATGTCTTAATTTTTACAGTAACTGCAAGATGCAGAACTGGTAAATTAGCAATGACAATGAAGTTTCAAAATGTATTTGGGGCTTTTCCAGAGCAACATCGAACCGACAAGAAAACAGGCCATGTTTGATATAGTGATAAGTAGTGAACCAAAATTAGTTAACAACCTAGCCAGAATGGAATACCTTACAAGTAATGATTTGAGGAGGAGGGACAGAAACAACCATGGTTTTCAACCATGGTTTCAAATTTCAAAATTTTAGTGCTTGAGCATCTTACACCATGTTCTTATCCCAACCCCCATAACACCCCCTTGTCACCACATGGGCTGCTACCACAAGCAACCCATCGTCAGCTATTAATGGTCTCCATTAGCAGCTATTCACTCTCCCAGACTCACATTTACCCATTTCATTGTTCTGCCCAACAGTTTTTCTCTTTCTGTCTCTCTGGGCTCCATCTCCACCTGTCGTTTCCTCCTTTCCCCTGCCCCCACCCCTTCTTTAGCACTTATACCAATCTTTTCCTAGCTACAATCAGTTCTTATGAAGAGTCGCTGGACTCGAAACATTAAGTCTGCTTTTCTCCACAGATGCTGCCAGACCTGCTGAGTTTTTCCAACATTTCTGTTTTTGTTGTTAAGTGTTGAATGTTGGGCTATTTAAGAGGATAATTAAGAGTCATCATTTTGGTATGTATATTTGTGCTGGTGGAGGTTGCATATGTGTAATCTGATGGTACATCTTCAGAATGCTCAACCTCCTCTAAAGATTCCCTGGCATCCTGTCTCATTAGCCCCTCCTTCACCTTTGAAGAACTCGGAGATGAGAGGAACCGAAAATGGGTGCTAACTCAGGATATTGCATATCATGATATTTCAGTTATTGCTAACACCAATTTGGCAAGTGACCATTAATTACTAAGTAGCAATATGTTATCTAATGCTGCAACCAGGAGTCTGGCTACCCCCACCATTCCATCACAGATGTAGCGTGTATATCCTGTCAGTCTCTGTGGCGTTCTCCTCCAACATTGTCAGGGTGACTGCAAGTAAAGAGGACTATCTTTGATTCTAATTCTTTTTCTCAACTTTTTCAGGCTTTCTTCAACTTTGACAAGAAGAAGGTGGATGTTGATGCATTCAGAGCCATCAATAAGGCATGCCTTGTCTTTGATGGAAAGTTGGTAATTGACTCTACCTTCCATACCAATGATATAACAATTAGAGCTGCTGGATCATTAACTAAATATTCCCGTCGTTACTTTGCTGACCAATGGTCTCATGCAAATTTTAATTCGAAAGAGATTGGATTTCAGCTGGCTGCACTCATGCTGCATCTGTTTGACCCAACTCTGGAGCAAATGACTAAACCACCAGCGGAATTAGATAAACTTCTCCCTACTTATACTGGATATAAAGCCATAGGTATGTGGTTGGAAATGCATATGAACTTTGCTTCAGTCCTTGACCTCAGAATTATTGTCTGTTATTTGTTTCAGGTAGTAAACATGAAAGCAACCCTCGCAAAGCATCCATCAGTGTTCATACGGTGATTCTAGAACTAATATCTAAGTATGAATTTTGCCAGAAATCAGCTAGGGTGAGCTTTGATGAATTTCTTAGGGTTTCTCTCTGTGAGCGCTAGCGAGATTTCTCACATTCTTTTCCAAAGCTTGCCTCATCAGCCAGGAACACACCTCTAAAGCACCCCCTCATACTACCTTCCCTCTTGTCACAGGCAGTAAAAGTATTTGCCACTACCAGATCTTGCAGGGTTCCTGGCACTGGCTCCATTTTTAAAGCCCAGCCATGCACGCAGTCAAGTGCTGTCAGCCAGGAGTTGCCTTTCACTGAGCACGAAGTGGGAGGGAACTAAAATCAAATGCTTCTCAGGGCACAGAAATGACATGGCTAACACTTATTGCAAATAAAAGCAGACATTCATAAATCTATGATAAAGAGATAACAAGGTGTAGAGCTGGATGAACACAGCAGGCCAAGCAGCATCAGAGGAGCAGGAAAGCTGACATTTCGGGCCTAGACACTTCTTCAGAAAAAAATCATAGATCCATTGCTATTTAAGAACCAAGCTACACATGTTACCAGATGTAGTGACTGGAACGAGGTTGGCCAGATGGATCTCACTGAGTATGAGTTCTGGAGCTGTTAACCTGGGCCAATAAAGGAGCCCTAGCTGACAGATATAAACAACAGTCTCAGGGATTCTGTTCGCACTATAGATTGGCTCTGAGACAGCTGGTCAGAGTCCATGTACTGTGCATGTGTAAATAAAGGGTGACTTGGTGATAGGATACCAGCCTCTGTGGTATTATTTCACTCCACCTTTGCCTCATCCCATCTTAGAACCCTTTCTAAGGATGTGCTACTTGCTCCCCAACACCCAGTGCATATTAGCAATGCAGCCATTATGCTGTATTGTTCCCCATTGAAAGTCAGAATGGTTGTGACAGTTGATGACCCTACCACTTGCAGTAACCCATGTCTTGCAATGCACTACTGTCTCCTCCCACTATAGATTGAGTTTTTCCCTCTTCACAATTATTGTCCTCTGCATCTCAGCATGTGGCCTCAATCCTCATGAATGACTCCCCCAACTTCCCTACCACAGCAGTGCACCCTGCTGACCACCACTACCCTTTCACTGAACTGATCCCAGGACTGTGCCATACAGCAACCTGACAACCCCCTTGACTAATGACTGCTGACAACCATGACAGTCTTTGTGTCTGTGCTTAACAGCAAGGCAAGACAGATATATTCTGAGCCTTTAAATTCTGGCTGAGGGTACAAAGCTCAAAATAACAAGGCAAGGCAGATATGGCAGCAGCATTATGATGAAAGATGCTGGTGCACTCGAAAAGACAGCATTGAAGTGCAAAATTGTATTGTAAGTGGATCAGAGGATACAGTGAGCGTGTGTCTGATACCAGTGTCTGTGGGTGTGTGTGTGTGTGTGTGTGTGTGTGTGTGTGTGTGTGTGTGTGGTTGGGGAGGAAGGGGGTGTTGTTGCTGTCTGCCCATAGATGTGCCCTGTGATGTTAATGACAGCTGTCCAAGACGGAGGACTGGAGGAGCAGGTGCAAGTGGAGTCACCAGCTAACTATTCAGACTTTCATGTCAGGAATTATTGATCTCTATTTGGTGTATGAGAGAATGGGAAACTGCATATACATGAAGTGAGCGGAAGTGATAATAAGATGTTTGTAAGTGCAATTGGATACAAACCGGCCTCTTTACACTTACTGGCGAGATTCTCATCTCACCTTTCAACATTTGGTTGGAGAATGGAAAATGTTGCTTTTGGCATTGAGAATCTCATTACTGCTGAACTCACCCTTTTTTCCCAACTTTCTCGCCGGGAAGATTCTACCCTTAGTCTTTGTTTAAAGCCTGCCATGAATTTCTACAATAATTTCTGCTCATATCTGTTGCACAGTATTATCACCCTCTTTCTAAAAATATTGCTATTCAGAAGCATGGTATGCTAATAAAGATTTACACCCAACATAAGAGTCACAGCTTAGCAATGGTTACATTGTGCAAGGATCAAAGTGGAGGTTCTTGTATTCCACCAAAAAAAGGAATATCAGATGGAGGTTTTCTATCTCATGCCATTTCTTCAATACTCACAGAAGAACTAATGTAAGAGATCTAGGCCTGGTGACTCATATTCTGAAGGTTAGGAAGTAAACCATGGAGGAGAGAACTAAACAGAAGGAAAAATATATTTAAAATTCAACTTATAAAAGTTAGTTGCAGTTTCTCCAAACTTTAAGCAATAAGTAATCTATCTCATTTAATGCCAGCAGAAGTCTTATCACTTAATCTGTATTTATTGATAGTGAATTTTCAGGTCTACTAAAAACCATAGTTTAAAATCCACACTTCATGAGATCAGTTGGAGAACTTGTGTAAGCTATTGTTTGCACAGATGGCTTTTCAAATGTTCTGATTGGTCTACTCACTTCTGTTTCGCTTTTGAAACTGAAAGAGAAACTAAAACTTTGAGGTTTCACGGAAGGGGATGTAACCTTAGGTTCCTTGCTACGACATCAAATCAGACTGTGTTTTCAGGTTGTCAGGGAAACAGAAGCTGGTTGAAACCAAAAGAAAACACAGGACCCTTAAAGATCTTTTCACCAGCAGAGCCGTTCAGGAACGTTAAGAAGAGAGTGAAAGAGAATATGCAAGACAGCTGACAAGAAGGAAGCCTGAAGGATGGATTTAGCAGCATGGATAAGAGATGTGCAGTTATTACCAATGGTTTAGTTATTTGAACTGATTGATTAGCTATGACAAGCCATTTTTCTGAAGAACGTGCCTGAAGGTCTCAGGTTAATTGAAAGTGGAAGGTGCAAGAAGAGAATCAGGTGAATCAGGCATGGAGATAGAAACTGGAACACTATGGAATACAGAGTTTTCAAGGACTTTATGCCTGAATGTGGTGCCATATGTGCTAAGGAGACTGTCGGTAATTCCATGAGGTTTTTTTTCTTGTATTGGCTAAAGTGTAATTTATGGCTTCTATTAAATACAGTTTTCCATTAATTCTTGTTTATTTTATGTTTATTTTGGTTGAATTGTTAAAGTAAAAGTTACAAAAAGTGAAATTTTGTCTATCAATTTTTCTATTGGTATTGTTTCATAAGTTTGGTTCTTTCAATTTACTGTTCATCCATGGGATAATATTAATCATAAAAATATTTACTTAGGAATATTTTGAACTAGAATTTAATACCATATCAGCTGAGAGGCAATGGCGTGGTGGTATTATCGCTGGACTGTTAATCCAGAGACCCAGATAATATTCTGGGGACCTGGGATTGAATCCTGCCATGGCAGATGGTGGAATTTGAATTCAATAAATATCTGGAATTAAGAATCTAATGATGACCATGAATCCATTGTCAGGAACAAAAACAGAAGTTGCTGGAAAAGCTCAGCAGGTCTGGCAGCATTTGTGAAGGAAAAAATCAGAGTTAACGTTTCGGGTCCAGTAACCCTTCCTCAGAACGTTAACTCTGATTTTCTTCTTCAGAGGTGCTGCCAGACCTGCTGACCTTTTCCAGCAACTTCTGGTTTTTTCCTGTTTTACAGCATCCGCGGTTCTTTCAGTTTTTATGAATCCATTGTCGATTGTTGGAAAAACCCATCTGGTTCACTAATGCCCTTTAGGGAAGGAAACTGCCATCCTCACCTGGTCTGGCCTACATGTGACTCCAGACCCACAGCAATGTGGTTTACTCTTAACTGTCCTCTGGGCAGTTAGGGATGGGTAACAAATGCTGCCTGGCCAGCGACACCCTCTTCCCATGAATGAATAAAGAAAAGAAATTCCAAGAATTACAAAGATTATGAAGATAAGACAACTTCCTAATTTAACTCAACTGATTGAGAAACACCGATAGCAGAATATGGGGAAAAAATAAGTGGCAGGGTTTCTTTCAGTGCCAGATCACTGTATTTTGGTCCAGAATGTTACTTTTCTTGTGCTCTGCCTTAACATTGCACTAATGAGAGGAGATATTGCAAAACTGATTAGTTTAATAGCTGCTACGAGGTAAAGAAAAAGAACACTGCCAGTTAAATCCTTACATCAGTTTAAAAATCTAACCATGACCTGCACTGTGGTAATTAAAATGCTTGCTTCAAATTAATCTATAATCACGGCATTAGTTAACACTTCAATCTGCTAGCTGGAAACGCATAACTTATGCCTGTAGTTCTCTAGTGAACATGCTACATCTGGTCATCTCACCCAATATAACACCTCATTAACATCCCATTCCAGTCACACAGGCTTATCACCTATCTTTCTTCTTTTACATACCACTCATTTAGTAAATGCTCAGCATCTTCAGACAGGATATTAGACCAAAATTGGCATAGCATTTGCTAAATCTACTGGTTCAGAATTCAAATTGGTGCACTTCAGCCCTGTTAAAAAGTGAAATGTTTTGATATTACAACAAGTGTAATGTACTGGATGTGCTGCATTGATTCCAGAGCTGTTATTAGAAACATTTATGGTGCCTTTGTTCATTTTTTATATGTGAACACTGAAAACATTAAAATTGCATCTGGCATTCATAGACCAGCCAGTTAAAAGATGAATGAGTTCTATTGTGTAGAGAGTAAAGCATGAGTTGGCAGTGTAATTTAGGCCAATTCACTCCATTTGCCTCCATAGAAATTTACCACTGATACCATTACCAATAATATAACAAAGCCTTAATTTCCTTCATAGTAGAAGAAATGACCAATATCTACAATCTATTTATAATATTTGATGCCCAATTCCTAACTCCTACCTTTGCTGAGTGAAAGAAAGCTAGAAAATTATTTTAAATATTAAATTTTACTCTACTCAGTATTTTTAGGGTAGACTTTTCTCAGCTCCTGGCATAACATTTGCAAGAATATTGGGAGAAAAGGGTGAGATTGACAGTAAGGAGATTCTCACTGCTGAGGGCAAAAAACTTCAGTTCTCCAACTAACCAATGTGTTCATGGGCTAGACAGGAATCTCACTAGAGAGACACCTATTTGCAACTATTTGCATTGATTAACATGTAATCATTAGTTAATCTTACATCATTTATATCTAGTTTCTCATTCTCCCAGAAAGAAACTAGACAGAGAATTTATCAAATAAAAGTGAGAGTGTGTACCTGGTGAGGGAGCGGTCTTCACCTTTCTGCAATGTGAGGCATTTCAAAGGGTAGCAGCATTATACAGATACAGAACAGTTGAAAGGTACTTGCGAGCACTAAATTCTGTATGTGAACTTTAGGCATTTATCTCTACTATGTGAAGTCCATATCAAGCAGTCTTGACCACATCTTGCAAAATCACAACTCAACCCTCACTAGTAGCTGTGATACACAAGTATGTATGGTGGTCTAGAAAAATTACCTTTTTTTTGCAAAATTAGCAAGCAACTTCCAAGGTCCCATTATCTCACTTCACACTTTAAGCCATAAAATATCATGTAGCACTAAGGATTGCAAGCCTCTGTACCTTCATTCTTGTAGTTGCAGTTAGGAAAACATTCACTCACATAGTTGATGATGAACAGTGAGCATATATTTATCTCAGTGAGACAGTCTTCACAATGAAGTTCCATCTATCACCTATATGTCTTCAAGAGGTCTTCTTTTTCTTTTTCTTCCCATTATGTCTATGTGCAGACATGTGGTCCGCAGTTAGGATGGAGACAGCCTGCCCTGCAGGGGTGCCTTTTGGTTTTGGAGTTTTGGTTGGCCACCCCTGTATGTGATTCCTCCTCCAGCTGGGTACCCACTGGCCTAACCCCACGTCTGTGTGAGGAATAGGCACTTGGTACAAAGTCAAGGTCTCTTGTCTACCTGTCACATTTTTGTTGTGAGCACCAATCTAATTGTAATGGAGCGCAAGTAAGTATTTATATTCAGCAGACACGTTGTGCACTGTACCTGGCTGTCCATTATAACTGCCAACCTGTCCAGGAAGGCTGCCGGACACTCTTATCACAGACGTGACTTGGTGCAAACAACTTGGTAGAGTCCTCCAACCTTTAAGTCAGTTTCCCTGGTGATTTCAACAAACCTGCCTGCTCGGCTCATGTCTTTTTGTGCATTTCTATGAAGTTCAAAATTGCTGATGGCATGTGGTTCTCTCCTGCCTGGGGCTGATCATGCGCTTGGTTTCCAGAAATCCTTTGAGTGCCAGTGACCTTGAAGTATCATCCTCAGCCAGCCTCAGAGATGTAGCAGTGAAGTGTTTGACTAGCACATGCTCCCCATGGTAATGGAAGAGCAGTATAACAATACATAATAATTCCTATTTGGCTGCTGGAGGTTTTGGCATCACCACATGAGTGGTCAAAGATCTCTTCTGCTAAGCAAGGATTCTCCTTTTTTTGAGGGAAAGGAGCCAAATGTTGGTCATGCCACCATCTGTCTTTGCTCTGTTTTTGCCCTATCGCAGGCTATTTTCTCCTGGAATGAGATAAAGGGAGAGATTGAATGGGATGCAAATAGCTAGCACAGTTGTTGGTGCTGTGCAAATTAGCAGTAAGTTGGTGAGGGTTCCCAAGTGAGTGACTAGGCATTGTAGGGGTCATGCAGGTTTAATAGAGTGTTTGGGTACTGTGTGACTGACAGCAAGTTGGGAAGATGGTGTATACAAGTGTGGGTAATAGACCATGAGCTGTGGTGGGAGATGTTTGCAGTAGCAGAAACAGTGAATGTGAGGTCGCAGAGAGAAGATGATGGCACTTACCCTCAAGAGCAGAGAAGGTAATTGACTTTATTCCGGCATTGCTGGGCTTTCTTCTGGACAGTGGCAACAGCGTTAACCCTTGTAGCAACCTCAGTACAGATTGGCAGGGCCTGGCAGCACAGTCTTTTCTACCGGTCCTGGAGGGAAAGAATAGCCCTCCTCTGCACTACCCCATTTACCCAGGACCTCCAGATCCCTATCAGGCAAGCATGATGCTAATTTCCGTCTTTCATCAAGTCTGGGGCAATTCACACAAATTAAGAGGGCAGCTCCAGACTGGCAATAATTGGCTTAGTGCACTACTGCATTTTAAATATGGTTCCGAAGCTGGGAATCCAGGGAATTCCCACCAGTGGTTAGTACTTCTGCCTGTGGCGAGAGGGAAGATATAATGAATAAAGTCACTGTAGGGACAAGGTGTATAGGTAATGAGGCTCATTTTGGAAAATAGAGTGAGAAATTGTGCGAGGCCTCACAGAGAAAAACTCTCCATGAAACTTAACAAAATTAATGCTTAACTGATTTCTACAAAATTCAGCCTATTCTTTTACTTTGGTGTAGTGTTGTAAACTGCCTTGTTTAAGAAAGGGTTATTTTAGACGTTTGTTCTTGTTATTTTAGCGAGATATTCATCAAGGGTTTGTTAGAAAGTCATTCCTGCAGGCTCTTAATAAATCAGTTTTAAAAGGCTAATTTGCATAGAATAATTCAAATATACAGCTTTTTAAAAATTATATATGTTAAAATAAATCTGCTTGGTTTTTCAAGTATTCAAGCTCCAAATTGATTTTTCCAATTTTGGCAACTGTATACATTTCAGTTTGGAAACTTAAGAAGCTTGCATAAAATATCTAACGTGATATAAAGCAGTAAGTATCTTGCTAATCAAACAATTGCTTACCACTACACAATAAATTGGAACTTTGTGGTGTTAGATGTCATGGAGTTTCACAACCAATATTTCAAATTATTATTAAACAATATTTGTTTACTTCTATGGGCATTTCTTGAAGATTCAGATATGTTATGTATAAACTGCTCAAAGCTCATCTTTTATGATGGCATTTGAAGCCTGCTTTTCTTTTGGCTTTTTACTCACTCCTGCACATTTTGCATTCTGCAGATAATCCATTTTTCCAAAAGGACCTGTTCTCATAGAATACATTATCTCCACTTATGTGTTTATTAATTAAATATGCATCAAAAATATGCCTCTTGCTTTGAATGGAGCCCTTGATATTGTAGGTTTTTTTTTACATTGTACTTCAGTAAAAAAAATCCAACTATGTCTTCAACACAAATTAAACAAAAGTGCATTTTTTCCAGCCCTGTGTCTACCTCCAGTTCCAGTATGGAGCATATTCACAGAAGCACCATGACAGCTGTGATCCTGCTGGTAGCACCCAGCAGGGAAGAAGCAACAGAATTGTAAAAACAATTCCCGCTTTTAAAACAAAATCCCCATTTTCAGTTGCAAAAAAAAAGTTATTTTTTTAAAAATTGCCTTTTCAGTAACATTTGCTCTTTGACTATTTTATTATTCAAAGGTGAGTTTCTCCTTGTAATTTACAGTCTTTGTGGATCACATGCCAACTGCAGCCAAGGGGACAGGTGGATGACTTGCTCCAGGCCTCTGCAATTTTGGGCTGAGACAGCAGCTGGGAAATGTTTGAATGTTATTGTGGGACAGGTTTCTCTCCAATTTTTCTTCACTCTTTGGGGAGTTGCCTGGATCTGTTCAGCTAATATATGCCCCCTACCAAGCATCATGCCTGGCTGTCACATCGATGTTACTTAGAACAGGAACTTATAACCATGACCATTGCACATTTGTTTGAATTACTAATGATACATTATGACAAATTTATTAGTTATAAATGTATTTATTAATGCATTAAGTCTTCATTATTTTTACCTAAAATGTGGAAATGTGCGCTTGTTTTTGTATTTCAACACAGGAGGCATTCTACCTGGAGGATACCATTACCTACATATTTCTAAGCCAGGGATCATAGCCTGTGTAGATTCGCAAAAGTCACGACCTGAATATGTAAGTATTAAGCATTGCAATGGAACATCAATTAGTAGTAATTTATTGATTAGTGAGCTTGAATTTAAAATGATTAATTGAACTGGCATCTTCTCCTCTTTGTGAAAAAGAATTCCATACTTCTACTATCCTTTCATGAAGGAGGATTTCCTAACTTAACTCCTGAATGAGCTGGCTGTGATTGTTAGGTTATGTACCCTTGCCCTAGAGCTCTCCTCCAGTAAAAATGTGTTGCTGTCTCACCTATTAATTTCTTTCAAATTTCTATAACCCTCAGTTATATTATCCTTTAGTCTTTCTTATTCCAGCAAAGATAAAACCAGTTTATGTGACCTGGATTAATGACAATTATGTAATCCTCATAATCTAACCATAAGAACCATGATAATATTCTGGTACATCTATGATGCATTTCTTTCAAATATTCCAAGGCCATCCTCTTAAGGGTTCTGTGCAGCAGTAGCAAAACATTTCTACCTTTATGCTGTAGCTTTCTAGTTATAAGGGCTAACATTCTATTATCCTTTCTTCATTTTTTGTGCTTAACCTTAACATAGTGATTATGGACCCTAAGTCTCTTTTGAATCTCCACTTTTAATTAACACAGGTACATAGATCTGTCTGTTTTTGGCCCAAAATGGATAGGTTTGCACTTTTCCTTCTCTCTTTTAATGCAGCACCCCATTGTCCAGATTAATCATTGTTTTCCACACATCTTCATGCGATTGGACCACAAAGGAGCAAAGAAAACATGCAGGCTGCAAGAAATCTCAGCGAATATGGGGTCTAAACCTGAACCATTGACATTATTGAGTACCACTTATCTAACCAAATGAGTAACTGACCACTAATCTCATACATACCTACATTTAATTCCATCTACCATAGTTTTGATTACTCTCCCTACATAATTTTCTTTTACAATCTATTAGACAATATCGTGCTGTAAAACAATAAACATATCTTCTGACTCATTCTGAGCAATGCCACAGGAAATCCATCAACATATGATTGATAGATTAAGAAGCATGTTTGAAATTTTGACATTTTAATTTTATGTATTTTAAGTAATTAGGAAAGTTACATTTAGTTGTTTCTAAGATATTAAAAATACAGCCATGAAACCACTGCTGTAATGGAATATAAGCAGTTACAATCAACATTGGATAACTCTAATATTTATTTTTATGAGTTTCTGAAGGCGCATGCACAATTTATAACAATAATGTAACTTCTGCCTTGGACATTAGGCAGGGCTATGAGAAATCTGCAAGTATTATTTTCTAAAGGTTGAAAAAGTAAAGCTGACATTCATTTCATATTCTTTGAATCAAAGCAAAGATTTTTGTTTTACATTGGCATAATCCTCCGTAGGTTACAGAACTCCTACTAAGGTCACATCTTCTGTTTTTGGCACTAACTAGCCAACATATTTTATGGCACATTCGTGGTTAAAATTATCCAGTAAGGAAGTCGACTTAGCCAAAAACAGCATGAAATGTCATCCAGAAATTCTAATCACATTTTGTCATATCTAATGGTGGTTTGCCATTATTTTGGAAGGTTTATTAAGAGGACACCTTTGATGCAGAATCAATAATTTCTAACACCTTTCTAGCACTATTATAAGCATTGTTTGCTGTTGTATCAATATCTAGCATTTTTAATAATGCTAATTGACTTGATCATGTGAAACTGATCTCTAGCAGCCATTAGCTTTATCACCTTTAGCATTCTCAATTACTGTTCGCATTGTATTTCCATTCCCATAAAGATGAGCATCTGCCATTTTGTAATAGACAGTCCCACTGTATAAATGTTCGACAAATTAATAAGTACATAACAGGAGAACGTAAATGCATTTCCTTTCCTATGTAGAAGTGCTCATTGCATTGATTCCTATGGCCCAGTTATCTTTATGTATACTCTTCCTCAAGATAATTTTTGTCTGTGACATATATTTAATACAGTTATTGACATAAAAAGATCTGCACATGAATATAAGATCTAATACATGTCAAAAATAATGCAAGGCACAATTTTTTTTCTATTATAGCTTAAATGTTGTGATAAAATGCTGTATGCCTGGTTCATTTCCACACAAAATACTCTTCTCTGCTATAAAAGAGCCAATTAAAAAAGTGCACATTTTAACAAAACATATTAAGTATGCATGTTAAAACATACAATTCAACAAAATTAAGGCATCACTGAACATATAATTAATCAAAATAAGTTATTAGTTGCTTATTATTTTTATACTTTTGTGGCTTTTCCCATTCTTCTGCAATACAAATACAAACATTATTCCAATCAAAAACACCAGATTCATTATTAATGTCGCTTTGGCCACTATTAATGCTAAATTACATTTTCTAATAAAACAATCACTCTACATTAAATAAGAAAACTAGCCAATAGTGAGACACTATGAATGAATAACTATTTCAGTGCAAAACTGAAAGCAAAGTAAAAGGCACACACTGTGCAGGTAGACAACATAAAGAGGATGACAAAAAGAAATGTGAAGACATTAGGAAATAAGTTGATAAAGCAATTAGGAAGTCAAAGAGGAACTGCCACATTTAATTATGAAGCAATATAAGACAGCAAAGTGTTCTACAGACATAAAAATAATGAAAGAAAATTCAGAATAGTGATTGGCTAATCAGAGACACAAAAATAAACTTGCACATAATGGTGGCAGAAATATTAAATAATTACATTGCCTATGGATTTACCAGGGAGACTAACAAGATGATTGGGCTAATGGACTGAATGATTTAAAAAAAGAGGTTGAGGTAGAAAGGTAGGTGATAAGATAAGCAAGCTTAGGGATTGAAAAACACAAGGGTCTGTATAAATTGCATCCATGTAAGTTTGAAGAAACTAGAGAGGACATAGTAGAGGCATTATTACAGGTATGAAAAAGTCATTGTAAATAGGAATAATACCAGAGGATTGGCTGACTGGTAATACTTTACATATATTTCAAAATCAAGAAAGAACAAGTTTGGAGAATTGTAGACTAGCCAGTTTAGCAGTACCAGTAGGAACAATAATGCAAGGATTTCACAGCAATGAAATTACACCAATCACCACTGGCCTCAAAGAACACTGCCTAAAAGGTTTAGCAATTTCTGTGTCATAGATTTTCTGACATCAGTTTGAAGCTTGCACCTAGTCAAGGGCATCCTCCAAAAATAGTCATGTTATTGAGCAGAGTAAGAAGCCAGTCACATTGAAATATTTTCACAGATAGAAACACAGGAAGAATGTGCACTGAAATGTTAATTTTCAATTTAAACTTCTAAAGAGAATGTAAAAATTGATCAGGAAATGCACATGGGATTAAAAATGTAATATTTTTAAAAAGTCTTTTGTAAAGATTTATTGTTTGTGACAATACAAAAACAAGGATACAATACTCAAGGGGAGGTGCAGAACTGAAGGACTTAGGATTTTATGTGCACAGATTTTTGAAGTTGGCAAGCTTAGTTTAGAAAGGCAATCAGAAGGTCTACAGGATCATGGGCTTTCAAAGTAAAAACCTTGCACTGAATTACTTAAAATGCAAAGTTACCTGCCTCCCTCACTGAAATGTCAGGGGGGATCCTGCTAATGGGGCCTTACCTGTCCTGCAAACATCAAACAATTGGCCCTTTATGTGCTACTGCCCATGACAGTATCAGTAAGAGTGACTACCACACAGTCCTTGTGGAGGCAAAGTCCCGTCTTTACACTGGGAATACCCTCCATCGCGTTGTGTGGCACTATCACCGTGCTAAATAGGACAGACTTCAAACAGAGTTGGCAACTCAGGACTGGACATCCATGAGGTGCTATGGGCCACCAATAGCAGCTATCCATGTGCATCCTCATGGCCCGGTATATCCCCCACTCAATCACTACCATTGAGCCAGGAGATCAGCCCTAGTTCAGTGGAAAGTGCAGAAGAACATGCCAGGAGCAGCATACCTGAAAATGAGGTGTCAGCATGGTGAAGCTACCAAACAGGACTACTTGCATGCCAAGCAACATACACAGCAAGTGATAGATAGAGCTGAGCAATCCCACAGCCAACAGATCAGATCTAAGCTCTGCAGTCCTGCCACATCCAGTCGTGTATGCTCATGGACAATTAAACAACTCACAGAGGAGGAGGCTGTTCAAATATCTCCATCCTCAATGATGGAAGAGCCCAGCACATCAATGCAAAAGATAAGGCTGAAGCAATTGCAGCAATCTTCAGCCAGAAATGTTAAGTGGATGATGCATCTCGGCCCCTTCCAGTGGTTCCCAGCATTATAGATATCAGTCTCCAGCCAATTTGATTCAGTCCATGTGATATCAAGGAATGATTGGAGACACTGGATACTGTAAAGGCTATGGCCCTGACAACCTTCCAGCAATTGTACGGAAGACTTATGCTCCAGAACTTGCTGCTCCCCTACCCAAGCTCATTGAGTACAGTAAAATACCAGTGTCTACCTGACAATGTTGAAAATTGCCCATGAATGTCCTGCACATAAAAGGCAAGCCAGCTAATTGATGCCTCATCAATCTATTCTTGATCATCAGTAAAGTGATGGAAGATGTCATCAACAGTGCTATCAAACAGCACCTGTTCAGCAATAACCAGCACAGTGACGCCCAGTTTGGGTTCTGCCAGGGCCACTCAGCTCCTGACCTCATTACAGCCTTGGTTCAAAATGGACAAAAGAGATGAATTCCAGAGTGAGACTGAGGGGAGAATGACAGTCCTTGATATCAAGGCTGCATTTGACTGAGTGAGGCATCAAGGACCCCTAGCAAAACTGGAATCAGTGGATACCGGGGGCATGTCTCCACTGGCGGAGTAATACCTGACACATAGGAAGATGGCCGTGGTTGTTGGAGGTCAACCATTTCAGGTCCAGGACATCTCTGCAAGAGTTCCTCAGAGTAGTGTCCTAAGCCCAACCATCTTCAGCTGCTTCATCAATGACCTTCCCTTCATCATAAGATCAGAAGAGGGGATGTTTGCCAATGATTGCACAATGTTCAGCACTATTTGCAACTCCTCAGATACTGAAGCAGTCCATGGTCAAATGCAACAAAATCTGGACAATATCCTGCTTGGGTTGATAAGTGGCAAGTAACATTTGCTACCACACAAGTGCCAGGCTATGACCGTCACCAATAAGAGACAATCTGGCCACTCCCCCTTGACATTCAATGATGTTACCATCACTGCATTCCCCACTATCAACATCCTGGGGGTTACCATTGACCAGAAACCCAACTGGACTCACCGCATAAACACAGTGGCAGCAAGACCAGGTAAGAGGCTATGAATACTAGGACAGATAACTCACCTCCTGACTCCCCAAAGTCTGACCATCATCTACAAGGCACAAGCAGGGAATGTGATGGGTGCAGTTCCAATAACACTCAAGAAGCTTGACACCATACAGGACAAAGCACCCCTCTTGATTGGCATGACATCCACAAACATCACTCTCTCTACCTCTTAATGGTCAGTTGCAGCAGTCTGTACTATCTACAAGATGCACTGCAGAAACTCATCAAAGATCCTCAAACAGCACTTTCCAAACCCACAACCACCTCCATTTAGAAGGACAAGGGCAGCAGATACATGGGAATACCACCATCTTCAAGTTCCCCTCCAAACCGCTCACTATCCTGACTTGGAAATGTATTGCTATTTCTTCACTGTTGCTGGGTCAAGATCCTGGAATTCCCTCCCTAATGGCATTGT
Organism: Ginglymostoma cirratum; assembly: GCA_024137785.1. Taxonomy (NCBI): domain Eukaryota; kingdom Metazoa; phylum Chordata; class Chondrichthyes; order Orectolobiformes; family Ginglymostomatidae; genus Ginglymostoma; species Ginglymostoma cirratum. The sequence continues at coordinate 17,107,376 of JAHRHZ010000275.1, forward strand.
GGACTGAAGGCAGCTCATGACCACCTTCTGAAGTGCGACTGGGGAAGGGCAATAAATGCTGACCAGCTAGCTCCATCCACATCCCACAAATGAATTTTTAAAAATGGACATGGAACTTCCACCCCTTAGAGACAGTTAATCCTACATTAGAGAGCTGCCGGCCATTCAGAGGCCTGTCTCACTACTAGTTAACACTGGCAGCAGGGGATAAGATCCTTAAACAGACTACTCACACAACATCATTGCTGGTAAAATTGTGTGGATAGGAGCAGGCAGTAAAGCAATGACAGGGTGCCCACTGGAATTAACATGCCTATCCCACCTTCAAACCCGTTGACATTGCGCATTCAATCTATTATAAAACACTGGTTCAGCCTCAGCTAGAATAATACTCAATTCTGCGCATGACAGTTTAGGAAGGATCTGAATGCATTAGAAAGGGAAGAAAAAATTCTGAGAATAGTTCCAGGCTTACGGAACTTTAAGGAGCCAAGGAAGGCAGGGAACTGACAAATGCAACCAAATAGTTGATCTTAATTTTAGTGACGCTGATGTCGTGAACACTTCATACTTACTGTTGCTAGAAATATAAATAGCACTTACAATAAGCGTCAGTAACTTACTTTTAGAAAATGTAGCAATCCCTTTTAAAATCATTGATTTTAGAACATTTCTTTTTGTATTTCAGCCTACAATCAAAAATACAGAAAAATAAAAAGATGCAGTCTTTACAAGTGGGAAGTCAAAAAAAAAGTGCTTTGAGGACAGTTAGGCAGCACGGGTGTCATTTCAATGTACATACACTTTCAGGTCTCTTAATAGATGGGCACTATCAATCAACATGTGTATGATTGGCTTTCATTTTAGCTGTAGGAACTACTTAGTTGACTACCACATCAAAGTTAAACTGCCCCTGCATGCAGCCCAAGAGGATAGAAGTTAAATGGATAAGTTAAGGGAAAATGTGTCACATTAACTTGCTGGAGTTTTTGAAGCAGAGATGGTTGACGAGCGGAGGGCTTTTGATGTGGCGTAAATGGACTTCCAAAAAGGCATTTAATTGACTTGTGAAGAAAGTTGGAGGTCATGAAATAAAAGGAACAGTAGTAACGTGGATACAAAATTGGCTGTGGAGTGCAAAACAGAGAATGATGGTTAATGAGTATTTTTGGGCTGGGAGAGATTTGTTGTGGAGTTCCCCAGTGGTTAGTATTGGGACTCTAGCTTTTCCTGATCTATATCAATGAACTTAATCTTGGTGTGCGGGGGATAAGTTCAAAGTTTGCGGTTGACAGAAAACTTGAGAATGTTGTAATCTGTGAGGAGGAGAGTGTGGAGCTTGAAAAAGAGATCAACAAATTGGTGGAGTGAGTGGTTAGGTGGCAGATAAAGCTCAATGCAGAGAAGTGCGGGATGATGCACTTTGGCATGAAGAATGTGAAGTGTAAAATAAAGGGTACTAATTTAATCATTAAAGGTGGCAGGACAGGTAAAGAGCTGTTAAAAAAAGCGTGCAGTATGTTCATAAATAAATGAGATTGTTCTCCTTGGAGAGGAGAAGGCTAAAATGAGATTTGATGGAAGGCTTCAAAATCATGAGGGTTGTGGATAGTATGGATAGGGAGCAACTACTACTAAACCAATTGGGAACCGGAGGCACAGTTTTAAAGCATTTTGCAAAAGAAGCAGAAGTGAAGTGAGAAAGAATTCTTTTTCACACATTCAGGTTCTGGACTGCACTTCCTGGAAATGTGGCGGTGACAGATTTAATTGAGGCTCTCAAAAGGGCATTGGATGTTTGTTTAAATACATAAATAATGTGCAGGTTAAAGGAAAAAGGCAGGAGATTGCCATTCTATGATATTGGCGAAGCATAATTCATCTTTGAAAAGCATCCTGATAGCAGCAGATTTTAGGTCTGTTTCAACCCCTATATTCATGACCGTTAAGGTCACAGAGGCCCAAAGGATTGGGAGTGGGTCAGGGTGTGTGTGTGTGTGTGTGTGTGTGTGTGTGTGTGTGTGTGTGTGTG